>JAQPPZ010004225.1:0-143314 GCA_028583015.1 Wollemia nobilis
ACATGGTTCACCCAATGTGGGCTACCTCCACAAAGAAAATATTTTACTAAAACTTTCTCAATCTGTAGACACCAAAACAACACCAATCCGATTATGTGACTGCAAACACTGATCGCTTTGACAAACACAGCCCCCAGGGCAGCCCTCAAAGGTCAAACAGTGGTCCTAACCACTTTCATAGCAATTTTGTAAGGTCAAGAGGCAATTTGGTACATTTAGACACTTTGCTCGGTATTCGTCTCACCCAGGGACGAATTCAAAATGGAATCCGTCTCACCCAGAGACGAATTTTGAATTCATCTCTGGTAGGGATGAATTCTGAGTTTAACGGGCAAAAAGAAGAATGGCGCCAAGTGGCAGCCCAGGACAGTCATTTGATGACTCCTGCCTCGCACGCGTGTGTGGGTGGACAGATAGGCCGTTAGAGGACTATCACAAGGGTAGTTATGAAAGCCCAAGTCATGGAGGACTCCCCTCCCTCATGGGAAGACTTGATTGCCACATGGCACCTATGACCAACACATGGCGCTTATGCTTCCCTCTCAAAAGAGACCCCATGGGTCTATAAAAGGTGGGACTTTTCTCACCCAAAAGGATGGATTGGAGGCAATTTCAAGCAACGAAGTGCTGTCCGATTGATTACCCACTTGCATATTTTTGATTCACCTTCTCACATCCACTAATCTCTTTCGCAAGGGAGGTTATTGGGTGGCTTTTGGAAGCGTGGATCCAACCCAAATCCAACATTTGACCACCTTACACCACCAATTTGCAGACATCCCAATCCTAAGAGGTTTTGGGCCCATCCCTAGTGGATTGGCGCCAAGATCAAGTGCCAACGGTGGGAGGCCCACTTGGGCACCCCCGCACTTTCTAAGCTTTATTCCAAAAGCATTCTAGATTATTATTTCAGGTTGCATCTCATGTTATTCTATTTGATTAACTCATAGATTCAATTTCATAACATTTTGATCAGATTTTATCATGCCTTTTGTCGCTTTGTCGTCCTACTAACTTGTAGGTGGCGACATCAAATTCCCGAGGATAGAGGCCAAATTGGGAGAATCCGACCATCTGGGTCGTCCCAAAATGGCCCCAATTAAATAACCCCCCTATTTGTAGGTGTTTTGGAGGTCTCAGGAGTCGACATTGGAGCGGTGTCAGTTCGGCTTTTCCAACACAGTAGAATTCGTCCCACCCAGGGACGAATTGCAGTCAGAATTCGTCCTGCCCAGGGATGAATTCCAGGTGAAGGCAGATTGGTTGAATGTCTTAGTAGCAATGGCCTTCTAGTAATATCTTCTGTCTTCTATCAGGTTTTCAGGTCATTTAGAGTCATTTTGTCTATCGATTTGGCTAATTATTTACATGCATCTTTTGGCGATTTTAGAGAACAAACACTTACTATTTTCAACAGGTGCTACTGACATCTTTGTTGTTTCTTTTTTCGCAGGAGGAGCAGCAGAGGTTAAAGAATCATCAACATCAGCGGCGGCATCATCTTGGCCCGCCCATTTCAAGTGTGGGCACGTGGAAAGAGGAACCTTAAGTCTTGATTGTAATCAAATTCTTTTAACGCTCCTAGCCCCTGAAAAGAGAGGAGGCGTATTTGTAACAGAGATCAAGAGAATTTAATGAAAGGGCTATTTTTTCTCCATTTGCTTGTATCTCATTTCAATGCGTCTCTTTAATTTCATGCATTCTACATTTCTAGGACTTAAGCGTATTTGATTTTGGATGCATCGCAAATAGTGTTTCTTTCGCCCGAAATCTCATGCTTTCAGTGGCGATCACGGTGGGACTCTGTTCCCTGGTTTTAAGATCACAAAAACTGATTAAATTTTTATGTTTTGTGCTTGACAGGTACATTTTTTTGTTGTTGACTGTTATTCGTCTCTGACTGTGACGAATTCTTTACTGTAATTCATCTGATCCTGAGACGAATTCAAATTCGTCTCACAGAGGGATGAATTCTCGCCTGTGGATTTTCGGAGCAGAAATTCGAAGCAACCGGTCCAGGTAGAGAAGAGGTAGGGATTTTTATAATCTTTGTTAAATTTTTCTGTTTCTGTTCCTGTTCCTTTGATTTTTTTCATTTTATCCTGCATGCTCAGGGAAAGTCATTTATGCTTGTTTCATTTTCGCTAAATAAAATGAATCCCACACACTTCACGCAATAACTTTAAACCAAGGAGCTGGTTGTAAGACCCCAGCCCTTGAGCAAGACCAACGGTGGGTTCATCACCACCTTGGCTTAGCTTTGCATCCATTTCCCCGATTGTCACTGTTGTTAGGCATAAATCCTGACGAAAGCTGATCGAGTGTCACTGGGGTGATTCCCATGCGTGCAAGGATAAGTCTTCTATGGTAGGTGTCATTAACAGGACAATCCCCCTTCCGTACCGCCTATGTACCACGTACCATCTGCTCTCATGTACCTATAGTCTCCCTCTTGTAAGGGCGGGTATATAGATAGGTTGGTATATTGGCCTGGTTGGTATATTGAAGGGGCGACCATTTTGGGAGTTATATGAGCCTTCATTATGCATTTAAACGTTCTTCAAAAACATTCAAAAACAAAACAAAACATCAAAATATACTAAACCAGTTTAGGACACACTATTAATCCTTAAAAGAGATAATCACTGTTTGTGTATGCGTGTGTTCATTTCTGCTTAGTGTAAACAAAAAGAAAAATCATCATAAACAAAAGATAAAAATCTATGCATTTTGTCATTTTCTCCAAAAGCTCCAAGGATTCCCGTAATTGCTTGGTCACTCCAAAATGCCCCAAAGGTGTCCATGAACCCTTTGGTCAACCCAAAAGCACCCCAAATGTGCCCATAAGTGATGTGGGAGCATCCAACGAAATTTAGGAAATTTTACTTTTTTTCCTAAATTTTAGTGCATCTTGCCGGGGCCATAACTTCTCAACCGTAGCTCCGATTGACTTGAAATTTTACAGGGAGTTAGTTGGGATAATTTTAAACAAATATGACCCTGACCCTGAGATGAATTCAAATTCTTTACTGTAATTTGTCTGACCCTGAGACGAATTCAAATTCGTATCTGGCAGGGATGAATTATGTTCTGAAATTCATCTCACAGAGGGACGAATTCCTACCTGTGGATTTTCAGAGCAAAAATTTAGAAGCAACCGGTCCAGGCAGAGAAGATGTAGGGATTTTTATAATCTCTGTTAAATTTTCTGTTTCTGTTTCTGTTTCTTTGATTGTTTTCATTTTATCTTGCATTGGTTAGGGAAAGTCATTTATGCTTGTTTCATTTTCATTAAATAAAATGAATCCCACACACATCACGTGGTAAATTAAACCAAGGAGCTGGTCGTAAGACCCCAGCCCTTGAGAAAGACCAACGGTGGGTTCATCACCACCTTGGCTTAGCTTTGCATCCATTTCCCCGATTGTCACTATTGTTAGGCATAAATCCTGACGAAAGCTGACCGAGTGTCGCTGAGGTGATTCCCATGCACGCGAGGATAAGTCTTCTATGGTAGGTGTCATTAACAGGACAATCCCCCTTTTGTACTGCCTACGTACCATGTACCTTCTGCTCTCACGTACCTATAGTCTCCCTCTCGTAAGGGTGGGTATATAGAGAGGTTGGTATATTGAAGGGGCGACCATTTTGGGAGTTATATGAGCCTTCATTATGCATTTAAACGTTCTTCAAAAACATTCAAAAACAAAACAAAACATCAAAATGCACTAAACCAGTCTAGGACACACCATTAAATCTTTAAAAGAGATAATCACTGTTTGTGTATGTGTGTGTTCATTTCTGCTTAGTGTAACAAAAAGAAAAATCATCATAAACAAAAGATAAAAATCTACGCATTTTGTCATTTTCTCCAAAAGCTCCAAGGATTCCCGTAATCGCTTGGTCACTCCAAAATGCCCCAAAGGTGTCCATGAACCCTTTGGTCAACCCAAAATCACCCAAAATGTGCCCATAAGTGATGCGGGAGCATCCAACAAAATTTAGGAAATTTTACTTTTTTTTTCTTAAATTTTAGTGCATCTTGCCGGGGCCATAACTTCTCAACCCTAGCTCCGATTGACTTGAAATTTTACAGGGAGTTAGTTGGGCCAATTTCCCTAGAATCCTAGTTGCCCAAAAAATTCAGTTTTCGGGGCCAAATTCCATCATCTAGTGCCCCGAAATTAGGTTCTAAAATTGCGTGCCCAATTTTTTGCACTTTTTGAGCTGTTTGGATGTCAATATCTCCTAATGTATTTAGAGTTAGGACTTGAAACTTCATTTTTATCTTGTCTACTATAAGAGGGATGCGCACACCGATTTTGGGCCCCATCTGACTCATTTCAATTTTTAGGGTTTTTAGAGAGACATCGTCATGGTGCTCACCCGTAGCCAAGCCAAATCACGGGCGGAGGCTGTGGGGAATGTCCAAGGAGGCACGATTCATCTCCGTTACAATCCCAAGGACTTGGTCATACCGCCTTATCGGTCTGGCCTACAAAAGAATCCATGTCAGAATCCTCGATGGGGTATGCCCATTCAAAACAGCCCCTTTCGGGAAGACGCTTTACATGTAGACCTTGATGTAAATAGAGAATTGCCCTCTGAGGTTAGACATGAGTGGCCACAGTGCGATGAAATTCTAGAGATGCACATTGTCCATTTGGAGGGACAACATGGATATGGCGTCCCTTCTTTACCTCCCATCAGGACAGAAAGACAAAATCTAGAGCACAGGGCTCCTTACATAGGGCGAGCTAACTCCGCCCGCCCCTTCCAAACCCATGAAAGGGAGTACAAGGAAAGCCATCGCATTCCTCGAGGACAACAAACAGCGTGGGAACCTTGCATTTTCGCACTTACTAGGTATCATGATCATACATTGAGGCCAGAGCCTCGAGTAAATGTCGCCTACCTTGATAGAGGGAAGCGACCCATTGAAATTTTAGATCATCAAGATCGAGGCAAACACATAGGAGAAACATTCGAACCTCTTGAGAAAAATAGGGTAGACCAAATTGACCCGATAGTCACCAGACATGCCACCCGTCAAGCCCAAATCACACGGCTTAAACAAAGTCATCAGGAGATAGAGTATCGACACCGCTTGGATAGAGAGCGCATGCAACGTGAATCGGATGAGTTACGTTATGAACTACCTGAGAGGGGTCCAACCCCTCGCACCCAAAGAGTCGAACAATATGAGAGGCATAATCCGTTGGTGCAGGACAGGTCTCCACAACCTCGTCAAGCTTTGCCTTCGAGACCTTATAGACCCGAGAGGGAGGCCACTCCTCGAAACAATGATGGGTACCCTCAGTAGGGATTCAATCAGGGTCATAGGTCTCGCCCAGAGACTCCTCAAGAATTTTATGAGGAGTACGAACCAGAAATAGAATGGGACGAAACACCCCATCAAGGCGGGAGGGCTACCAATCGACCACCCCTCCATAGGCCTCCAGTCTTCCATAACGCACAATGGGAGAAAACAAAAGAGGAGGATATAAAATCTTCAGATGCATACAAAGCGCTATTAGAGCATTTGGAGTCTGTGGAGACAAAAACTTATGGGCATCAAAAGCCCACGTTATGTCAACTTCGCAGTCATCCAGTGCATCCCTTAGTGCCAACACCTCTTTACCCCGAACACTTCAAGTTGCCTCAATTGGCAATATTTAAAGGTGAAGAGGACGCACAAGAACATGTCACAAGGTTCCTAAGTCAATGCTTCGACATCCAAGATAATGACGCATTGTTGCTTAGGACATTCATAACCACATTCACAGGCCCTGCCTCGGATTGGTTCACACAATTACCCAAACACAACATAAGCAACCTAGATCAATTAGTAGATGCGTTTCTTGAACGCTTTGCCTTCAACACAAGGAAGAAGGCATCACTGAGTTATCTGGCTAGCCTCAGGCAATTTGAGGAAGAAATAATGGTAGCATACGGGAATCGATGGAGAGCTTTGCTTTCTAAGTTACCTTACCGTCCCCCTATGTCTGATCTCACATAGATGTTCATAAAAAGTTGCTTGAAATCGATCTCTGGGCTATTGCAGCTGCAACAATATGCCAGCTTAGAAGAAGCTTTGGCGCAAGCCAGAGTTATAGAAGAGATCAAAATAGGCGAAGGCGCAATTGCCAAGCCTAAAAAGAAAGAGTGGAATAAAACCACTAAAATCGGGACAACGCAATCACAACACGCTGCAGTTAACCAAGTTACGATAAATGTTCCCACGCCTGTGCAAGAAATGCAGCCCCAAAAGGCTAATTACCAGGCAGTGCCTCCTAGTTATGAAAGAGATAATAGAAGACAAGAGCAGAATCAACAGCGTCGCCCTAGGTGACAATTCACCCCTTACATAGAGTCCAAGGACTCCCTATTTGACCGCTTGTCAGTGGCAAATTTAGTCGCTCTACCAGAAATCCAAACTATAGACCCTAATGCTCCTAAGCCTAGGGGATACAGAGAGGAATTGTATTGTAGATTTCATAGGCGCAGAGGACACGACTTGAATGGATGCTAGAAATTCAAAGAATTAATCCAAGATTTGATCGACAATAGAACATTGGCCGTGGACAACCCCATAGCGCCAAATAATCAACAAATGGGGGTATTCAAGGACCCTTTGCCTGCCCACGAAGCACAGGAAAAACCTCTCCAGATTAACGAGGTGCGACAAAATCTTCCCATGCAAGGATTTGTGGGAATGATTAGTATAGTGACAAGGAACAAAAATTACCTAGCAGTTGCCCCCGAGGTACGAGGGAAGTTTTGACAACATCGCAGCCTCAACAACGCCCAACGTAGTTGCCTCCGCCTAGACCCGAGGTCATGATACAAACCAAACTCACGCAGAGTTTGCGGACCACATCGGCTAGGCTGTCCATTTACGAGCTTATTCAACAGTCAGCACCCCATAGGGAAGCTCTTATGGACATTTTAAAAGCCATTGAATTACAGCCTCACGAAGCAAATTCTTTCAACAACTTTGTGGGACATGTGAAACGATGTACAAAGCCAGTCATCACCTTCAGAGAAGATGAAGTCAAAACAATATCGAATGACATGGCAAATCCACCCCTGCACATTATCGCGTGGGTCAACGAGATCCCGTACAAGAGAGTGTTGGTAGATACTGGCTCGTCCAGTAACATCATTACCACTACAGACCTTAAAACATTTGAAGTCGCCGACCTCTCACATCACAGACCTCCATGTACACACTGCGAGCTTTCAACGATGCAATATGCTCGACGATCGGCACGGTTGTTCCGTCTGTCCGAGTAGGACAAAAGACAATACCTACATTATGCCATGTGTTGGAAGGCGAGATGGCTTATAATATACTTGCTAGGGCGGCCTTAGATCAGGGACATGAAGTGTGTCCCTTCGATCGCTCACCAGTGCTTAAAGTATGCTTTTGAAGGAGAAATACATGTAGTCCCAATGCACTTAGAGCCCTTCAAGTATTGCAATGCGGTACAATTCATGCCTCAATCGACCCTCCCTTCAATGCATTTGGATTTCCAATTAAATCCATCTAAACAGGGTCCAATACCGCAGGTACCACTGGTGACCAAATCAACAAAATCCCAGCCAGGTGAGTCTTCATCATCTGCTCCTTCATTATCAATGCCACTTGCCATGGCCAAACAGAAGGACAAGGGAAAATAGATCCTGGAAGAGGCTAAGCCCCTAGAAGAGGGGTTGCCCACAATTTCAACGATATCAACAGAAGAAACACCTCACACAGTAGAAGCGGAGACTCCTAAAATGTCGAACATGGAATGGACTCAGGAAGGACTCCCGTTTCCTCCAACCCAATCATCAACAATCACTATCGAAATGGCCAATACGGGCCTGGGGGAGTATTTAGTGCAAAATGTTGTGGCAACCCCCACATTGGAGTCAGTACAAGACATGGGGAGACCTCGCCTTCCCATAGGGACAGTTGTTCCTCTAGGCTACCCACCAAACCAGACAAATTTTGTGTATGGGGGCCTTGATCATGGTCTTAAACCATGCAAACAAAAGGAAGCAGACGAAGAGCCTTTTGTTGAAAACATCAACTATCTGTCAAACCCAGACTTTGCCCTAAAATATCTCGACCAATGCAATTGGCATGGATACGGGCTAGGCAGATATGAGCAAGGGATGCGGGTCCTTTGCCAACCAAGATATCAGATGCCATATGATAAGTTAGGAGTAGGGTTCAACCACCCCCTACCCTTAGACATCTTGGTCGAAAATATGCAAGGCCTAGAAATAGGCAACAAGGGGGGACTGGCACCAGATCTTTATGCCAACCCGAATATAGAATATACATTGGGAGATTACCTCCCATGGTCAACAAACACCCTTGGCAACAGTGGTAATCCCTCTCCTTTGCTAGAGAGAGGCGAGAGTTCATAGATTAATCCTCAAAGAGAACATCAACGGCTTTCAGACATCTTTTTGAAGCTATTCCCCTTAGAGGTTCCAGCTGAACCAACACAGTGTCAAGAGAATCGGGTCCCTCCACCAAGAGTGGAACAACCACAATGGGACCAGATTAACTTACTGGAACAAGGAGAACCCTCAACGTCGCAAGCAACAGTTGTTGAAGAGAATGAACATTTTTAGGTCTCCGAAAGTGATTCAGAAGATGAGACTGAGATGGACTATCTCAGACATGCGTGACGGCATCACCGCCCTTTAACTCATGAAGATCTAATGGGACAGATGGGCATACTACTAGGGCATGAATGGTGGGTAGACCCTGCAAGGTGGGACCAAGTATTGGATCCATGGCTCCAAATCCATGATGAGCACCGTCCACCCCGAGATCCCATCATGACATCAGTACCAAGGGAAGACCCCGTCTTCCTATCAACACATAGGGCCGATCCGTTCATGCCCATACCTCCAGAGCTAGATCCAGAGCGTAAAGACCATCAAGCTGGGGGTACCTCTATCCCTTGAAGAACCATAATCCAAACAAAAAATCTCCAAGGATTATCGCAATAGCTTGGTCACCAAAAAAGCTCCAAGGATTATCGCAATCACTTGGTCAAACCAAAAAAAAAAAAGGCTCCAAGGATTATCGCAATCACTTGGTCAAAACCCAAAAAGCTCCAAGGATTATCGCAATCACTTGGTCAAAACCCAAAAAGCTCCAAGGATTATCGCAATCACTTGGTCAAACCTAAAAAGCTCCAAGGATTATCGCAATCACTTGGTCAAAACCCAAAAAGCTCCAAGGATTATCACAATCACTTGGTCAAAACCCAAAAAGCTCCAAGGATTATCGCAATCACTTGGTCAAATAAAAAATGCTCCAAGGATTATCGCAATCACTTGGTCACCCCAAAAAGCTCCAAGGATTATCGCAATCACTTGGTCACCCAAAAATCTCCAAGGATTATCGCAATCACTTGGTCACCCCAAAAGCTCCAAGGATTATTGCAATCACTTGGTCACCCAAAAAAGCTCTAAGGATTATCGCAATCACTTGGTCACCCAAAAATCTCCAAGGATTATCGCAATCACTTGGTCACCCAAAAAAGCTCCAAGGATTATCGCAATCACTTGGTCACCCCAAAAGCTCCAAGGATTATCACAATCACTTGGTCACCCAAAAAGCTCCAAGGATTATTGCAATCACTTGGTCACCCAAAAATCTCCAAGGATTATCGCAATCACTTGGTCACCCAAAAAGCTCCAAGGATTATCATCACTTGGTCACCCAAAAAGCTCCAAGGATTATCGCAATCACTTGGTCAACCAAAAAGCTCCAAGGATTATCGCAATCGCTTGGTCACCCCAAAAAGGCCCCAAAGGATTCTTGAAATCCCTTGGTCACCATCAAGAAAATTCAAAAAAAAAAAAAAAAATCATCAAAAACAACAAAAAATTTGCATCTCATTTCTAGGCATTCTCAAATTCATCAACAGAGAGCTCTTCTCGCATATTCACAAAAATCAATCCATCAAAAATACAAAAATATGTAGCTGCATTAAGCATTGCATCCGTACATTGCATATTTGTGGTCGTACAGGTCAAGGGCACCATAGGCTGTAATTGCTCTGCTAGTCCACCTTGTTCCACACTGTTTCATTCTACAAAACAACAAAAAAAAACATTGCCTTGTACCACACTAGAGTCAGTGGTCTTTTAATGTATCAAGAAGTTTTCGTGATTCAGTCATCATTTTCCTCTTTAGCCATGTAATGTATCAAGTCAGACATATTTTACGAAGGTAGAGTTAAACTTGAAATACACCTTGTTACGTAACATCCCAACACACATAAAAACACATAAAACAATTCCTAAGTTGTGTGAACGAAAGATGAAACCTGTAGGGTAATACAAGTCACCATAAGCGAAACGGTTATCGTGCTCATCCCCCTATGCGAATGACCCCAAGAATGCTAAGAGTTGGCAAAAGGACAAGCATCCTCCCTACCCAATTCCCTAAGAATCCCTAGTTCTCAATAGTTGCAAAACATCAAAAATTTGCAAAATGTCAAAAATCAAATATTTGACATCTTATAGTGCACACATCAAACGGCACAAACGATAGTGATTTTCATCACTCCATATCCCCAATCCCTTGCTCAAAAGAAAAACAAATCAAAATAAATAGTGATCTTATCACTACAAACGAGCAAGTATCCCGATACAATTGAAGAAAAGAAGAGAGTTGAACTTGAATCCCTGGAACTCTCAGCATTCTAACAGGTCATGAGGCAAGCCTCAGTACCGGTTTGGTTGATAGTCTATCGGTAACTGGCGGTAAACTTCTCGCATGACGATATATTTGTCACATTAACTTGTGTACAGATCAATGTTTGCATGTGGATGAGCTAGCTTATGGCATCCTGGATAACACCGCAGATTAATCTAACTAAATACAACAAAGGAGTTCGTGGAGCTAATTAGGTGATCCTCGATACGAGTTCGGTTGAAAGCCCATCTGGCACTGGCGGTATCTTGATAAATATAACATAAATGAACTCAATTGTACACACAGGGATGTGAAATAGCTTGGTCAAAAACAAGTCCGATTCATACCTTGTTCAAAATTCTTATGAGATAAAGTACAGTCGTGGCTAGTGAGTTAAAAACCGTCTGAGTCTCAAAAAAACTTAGCTACATTTCTAAACCAACTGTGCTACTTTCCATCTTTGTAATACCATCTAGATATACAAAAAGAGAGAAAAACAACATGTATACATACAAAGTCATTTACCATAGCAATCGTCTAACAACGAAATAAACAGAATCCTAAACAGTCTATGGTGCCATAGCCAAACATCACAAATCCCATTCATCCATTTCATCTCTGCATATCACATATAAATCAAAAACATTTGCATTCATCATAGCATATGCATCCATCAAAATAAATCAACATACATACATCCATATTCATCAACCATCATGCATAAGATCAAAGAAAATCAAAACAACAAAACAACAAAAAAAGGCAACACAAACAAAACACAATAAACATTGCCAGACACAAGTGCTCTTGCACTTAACCTCTTGGCATAGAAAAATTGATGTCGGGGTTTACATTGTCACTATCCTACTCTCTAAGAAGGCTACCATAGCCGGACCGCTCCATGAGAAGACAGATTGTCAACAATTTCACCCCCAAATGGCATCACAAATGGGTGAAAGCCCACTAAAAAACAAGAAAATCAAAACAACAAAAACAACAAACAAAGGCAACACAAACAAAACACAATAAACATTGCTAGACACAAGTGCTCTTGCACTTAACCTCTTGGCATAGCAAAATAGACATTGGAGTCACAAATTATCACTATCCTACTCCCTAAGAAGGCTACCATAGCCGGACCGCTCCACGGGAAGATGGATTTCTGATAATTTAATCACCAAATGGTGTCACAAAAAACAACAAAAACAACAAATAAACGCAACACAAAAACATAGCAATAAGCATTGCCGAACACAAGTGCTCTTGCACTTAACCTCTAGGCAAAGAAATTTGATGTCGGGGTTCAAATTGACACTCTCTTACTTCCGCAAGGCTACCATAGCCGGACCGCTCCACGGGAAGAAGGTTTTTGATGATTTCACCCCATTATGGCATCACCAAAAGGGTTAACACCCACCAAATACAGGTCCAAATGTTGGAAAAATTGCACATTCTTAAATGGTAAAACATCTAAAGGCACCCTTGCACAAGTCATCTTGGGTCAAGCGACTCGTCGTTTTTCTCATGAAGGTCATTCCCTCATCGATTCGTCGCTTGAGGGGGTAGTCACACTTAGTCACCAATCAACAATCACACACCCAATTAAGGAAAACGACATGCATTCAAAGAATCATTGACAAAGACAATCACGCTCCTGCTTGGGGCAATAAACAAGCAACAATCAAATCAATCAAACACTTGGCATTTCGTGAATCATGAACACAAGGTTCCCCTGAGGATAAAAGGTTGCGCCCTTTGCCTAATCATGACTGATCAATGTCCAAGCTCAAGTCACACCTCACCAAAATAGGTTAACACTTGAAATCAAACTCCTTAGCTCGTCGAAGCAAGGATTCAAGAATGCATGCCCTTTCCATGATTGGGGCATCAAAAGTTGGTTAGGTTACCAAGAAACCCTAATCATTAGTGCTTTGGTTATCTATTTTTGCTCGGCGCTGCGCTATGCACAACGCATCCCAAAAAGGGGCATCTGTAGACACCAAAACAACACCAATCCGATTATGTGACTGCAAACACTGATCGCTTTGACAAACACAGCCCCCAGGGCAGCCCTCAGAGGTCAAATAGTGGTCCTAACCACTTTCATAGCAATTTTGTAAGGTTAAGAGGCAATTTGGTACATTTAGACACTTTGCTCAGTATTCGTCTCACCCAGGGACGAATTCCAAATGGAATCCGTCTCACCCAGAGACGAATTCTGAATTCGTCTCTGGTAGGGACAAATTCTGAGTTTAACGGGAAAAAAGAAGAATGGCACCAAGTGGCAGCCCAGGACAGTCAGTTGATGACTCCTGCATCGCACACGTGTGTGGGTGGACATATAGGCCGTTAGAGGACTGTCACAAGGGCAGTTATGAAAGCCCAAGTCATGGAGGACTCCCCTCCCTCATGGGAAGACTTGACCGCCACATGGCACCTATGACCAACACATGGCGCTTATGCTTCCCTCTCAAAAGAGACCCCATGGGTCTATAAAAGGTGGGACTTTTCTCACCCAAAAGGATGGATTGGAGGCGATTTCAAGCAATGAAGTGATGTCCGATTGATTACCCACTTGCATCCTTTTGATTCACCTTCTCACATCCACTAATATCTTTCGCAAGGGAGGTTATTGGGTGGCTTTTGGAAGCGTGGATCCAACCCAAATCCAACATTTGACCACCTTACACCACCAATTTGTAGACATCCCAATCCTAAGAGGTTTTGGGCCCATCCCTAGTGGATTGGTGCCAAGATCAAGTGCCAACGGTGGGAGGCCCACTTGGGCACCCCCGCACTTTCTAAGTTTTATTCCAAAAGCATTCTAGATTATTGTTTCAGGTTGCATCTCATGTTATTCTATTTGGTTAACTCATAGCTTCAATTTCATAACATTTTGATCAGATTTTATCATGCCTTTTGTCGCTTTGTTGTCCTACTAACTTGTAGGTGGCGACATCGAATTCCCAAGGATAGAGGCCAAATTGGGAGAATCCGACCATTTGGGTCGTCCCAAAATGGCCCCAATTACATAACCCCCCTGTTTGCAGGTGTTTTGGAGGTCTCGGGAGTCGACATTGGAGCGGTGTCAGTTCGGCTTTTCCAACATAGTAGAATTCGTCCCACCCAGGGACGAATTGCAGTCAGAATTCGTCCTGCCTAGGGACGAATTCCAGGTGAAGGCAGATTGGCCGACTGTCTCAGTGGCAATGGCCTTCTGGTAATATCTTCTGTCTTCTGTCAGGTTTTCAGGTCATTTAGAGTCATTTTGTCTATCGATTTGGCTAATTATTTACATGCATCTTTTGGCGATTTTAGAGAACAAACACTTACTATTTGCAATAGGTGCTACTGACATATTTGTTGTTTCTTTGTTCGTAGGAGGAGCAACAGAGGTTAAAGACTCATCAACATCAGCGACGACATCATCTTGGCCCGCCCATTTCAAGTGTGGGCACGTGGAAAGAGGAACCTTAAGTCTCGATTGTAATAAAATTCTTTTAACGCTCCTAGCCCCTGAAAAGGGAGGATGCATATTTGTAACAGAGATCAAGAGAATTTAATGAAAGGGCTGTGTTTTCTCCATTTGCTTGTATCTCATTTCAATGCATCTCTTTCATTTCATGCATTCTACATTTCTAGGACTTAAGCGTATTTGATTTTGGATGCATCGCAATTAGTGTTTCCTTCGCCCGAAATCTCAAAGAATCATTGACAAAGACAATCACGCTCCTGCTTGGGGCAGTAAACAAGAAACAATCGAATCAATCAAACACTTGGCATTTTGTGAATCATGAACACAAGGTTCCCCTGAGGATAAAAGGTTGTGCCCTTTGCCTAATCATGACTGATCAATGTCCAAGCTCAAGTCACACCTCACCAAAATAGGTTAACACTTGAAATCAAACTCCTTAGCTCGTCAGAAGCAAGGATTCAAGAATGCATGCCCTTTCCATGATTGGGGCATCAAAATTTGGTTAGGTTACCAAGAAACCCTAATCATTAGTGCTTTGGTTATCTATTTTTGCTCGACGTTGCGCTATGCACAGCGCATCCCAAAAAGGGGCATCTGTAGACACCAAAACAACACCAATCCGATTATGTGACTACAAACACTGATCACTTTGACAAACACAGCCCCCAGGGCAGCCCTTAGAGGTCAAACAGTGGTCCTAACCACTTTCATAGCAATTTTGTAAGGTCAAGAGGCAATTTGGTACATTTAGACACTTTGCTCAGTATTCGTCTCACCTAGGGACGAATTCAAAATGGAATTTGTCTCACCCAGAGACGAATTCTGAATTCGTCTCTGGTAGGTACGAATTCTGAGTTTAACGAGAAAAAAGAAGAATGGCGCCAAGTGGCAGCCCAATTCTGAATTCGTCTCTAGTAGGGACGAATTCTGAGTTTAACGGGAAAAAAGAAGAATGGCGCCAAGTGGCAGCCCAGGACAGTCAGTTGATGACTCCTGTGTGGGTGGACAGATAGGCCGTTAGAGGACTATCACAAAGGCAATTATGAAAGCCCAAGTCATGGAGGACTCCCCTCCCTCATGGGAAGACTTGACTGCCACATGGCACCTATGACCAACACATGGTGCTTATGCTTCCCTCTCAAAAGAGACCCCATGGGTCTATAAAATGTGGGACTTTTTTCACCCAAAAGGATGGATTGGAGGCGATTTCAAGCAACGAAGTGTTGTCCGATTGATTACCCACTTGCATCTTTTTGATTCACCTTCTCACATCCACTAATCTCTTTCGCAAGGGAGGTTATTGGGTGGCTTTTGGAAGCGTGGATCCAACCCAAATCCAACATTTGACCACCTTACACCACCAATTTGTAGACATCCCAATCCTAAGAGGTTTTGGGCCCATACCTAGTGGATTGGCGCCAAGATCAAGTGCCAACGGTGGGAGTCCCACTTGGGCACCCCCGCACTTTCTAAGTTTTATTCCAAAAGCATTCTAGATTATTGTTTCAGGTTGCATCTCATGTTATTCTATTTGGTTAACTCATAGCTTCAATTTCATAACATTTTGATCAGATTTTATCATGCCTTTTGTCGCTTTGT
Source organism: Wollemia nobilis (assembly GCA_028583015.1). Lineage (NCBI taxonomy): Eukaryota > Viridiplantae > Streptophyta > Pinopsida > Araucariales > Araucariaceae > Wollemia > Wollemia nobilis. Next base: position 15,789 of record JAQPPZ010004225.1, read on the forward strand.
CGTCCTACTAACTTGTAGGTGGCGACATCGAATTCTCGAGGATAGAGGCCAAATTGGGAGAATCCGACCATCTGGGTCGTCCCAAAATGGCCCCAATTACATAACCCCCCTGTTTGTAGGTGTTTTTGAGGTCTCGGGAGTCGACATTGGAGTGGTGTCAGTTTGGCTTTTCCAACACAGTAGAATTCGTCCCACCCAGGGACGAATTGCAGTCAGAATTCGTCCTGCCCAGGGAAAAATTCCAGGTGAAGGCAGATTGGCCGACTGTCTCAGTGGCAATGGCCTTCTGGTAATATCTTCTGTCTTCTATCAGGTTTTCAGGTCATTTAGAGTCATTTTGTCTATCGATTTGGCTAATTATTTACATGCATCTTTTGGCGATTTTAGAGAACAAACACTTACTATTTGCAACAGGTGCTACTGACATCTTTGTTGTTTCTTTGTTTGCAGGAGGAGCAGTAGAGGTTAAAGACTCATCAACATCAGCAACGACATCATCTTGGCCCGCCCATTTCAAGTGTGGGCACACGAAAAGAGGAACCTTAAGTCTCGATTGTAATCAAATTCTTTTAACGCTCCTAGCCCCTGAAAAGGGAGGAGGCGTATTTGTAACAGAGATCAAGAGAATTTAATGAAAGGGCTGTGTTTTCTCCATTTTCTTGTATCTCATTTCAATGCGTCTCTTTCATTTCATGCATTCTACATTCCTAGGACTTAAGCGTATTTGATTTTGGATGCATCGCAATTAGTGTTTCCTTCACCCGAAATCTCGTGCTTTCACAATCAATCTCTTGGGAATCCTTCCCAAATTACAATTTTTATGGACTTTTGTCTAAAGGATATGATGATCCCCTAATCTCAAGTTCGTGGATCTCTTCCACAAAAGAAATCTTTCCCCTTCTTCTATGGCTAGTGATCTTCTAGAAGACTTTGTGTCTATGCTACACTTATTGGTGGATCTTTCTCCACTTGAAGACTTCTCACTCAGATATTATCTTCAATTTTCCTTTTTATTGGATCTCTATCCACTAATACTTTTTCCTCTATACTCTATCACCTCCAAATCTTTGTCTCAATATTGTACCAAACATAGTTCAGTCGGTCTAGCACAATTCTACTCAATCTATTGCACTAAACATAGTACAGTCAGTCTAGTACAATTCTACTCAATAGGTTCTCTCAAAACTTGATCAAATATGCTTAACAGGTTCACACAAAACCTATCTAAATATTCTCAATAGGTTCACACAAAATCTATCTAAATTTTCTCAACAGGTTCACATAAAACTTGTCTAAATCTACTCAACAAATCCTCTATAGGACTTTCTCAAATATGCTCAATAAGTCCTCTCTTGGACTTGCTCAAATCTGCTCAATAAGTCCTCTCTTGGACTTGCTCAAATCTGTTCAATAAGTCCTCTCTTGGACTTGCTCAAATCTGCTCAATAAATCCTCTCTTGGACTTACTCAAATCTACTCAATAAGTCCTCTCTTGGACTTGCTCAAATCTGCTCAAGCAAGATTTCACAAAAGCTTAACCCAAAACATTCCACAAGCCTTCTCAAAGACTTGTCTCAAATATGCTTAACAAGCTCACACAGAACTTGTTCAATCTCATAGAATCATAAAGATAATTGTTAGACTCAATATGTTCTATACTCAAAGTACAATCAATATCTCAATTCAATATCATAGAAGCATAAAGAGAATTTTTAGAGACTCTATATGTTCTATACTCAAATCCCAATCTCAAATTAATAGAAGCATAAAGAGAATTTTTAGAGACTCAATATGTCCTATTCTTAGATCTCAATATCAACTCAAATCAATCTCATATAAGCATAAAGAGAATTGTTAGAGACTATATATTTTCTATACTCAAACACCAACCTCAACTCAATAGAAGCATAAAGAGAATTGTTAGAGACTCAATATGTCATATTCTTCAATCTCAATCTCAAATTAAATCAGAATATAGAATAGTTTGTTTTATGCAACTTGAACAACCATTTCACACATCCACTCGACTAGGCTTAATCATCTCAACTCAACCAATCACATCAAGGAACAACCCTTTCTCACAAACCCTAGTTCAAGCATGTATCAACCAACTCAAAATTTTTCCAAAAATGCTATATCTCAAGTCTCACATAACAATGATACTCATGTTCTTTTCTAGATCATGTTCAAGTTCATTTCATCATCAATGGCATTCAACAAAAATGCTAATGAAACAAGGTTTAAATACAGCTCACAAATCAAAAAAACCTTGAAGCATTCAACCAACCATCTTCACAAAGGAAATCATAATCAATCCTTTTCTCTCCAATGATATTTCAGAAATCAACCACCACAAACAATCAATAGGAGAATGTGCCCATACCTTTTTGATGCCAATAAGTTGTCCACAAATTTTGCCACACTTAATCACAACTTCCCTTTTCAATATTAATAAGGGTTAGTGGTCTTTAAATAATCACAATAAAAGCATAACTTATTTTACACCCTTTTCACTCCAACTTCATAAACACATCCACCAAAGTCTATTTTAATAAAAACCCTTATTAAAAAATAACCCATAATAAATCTCTCAAAATCACTTTAACAACAACTCCTTATTTCTCCTAAAATCAATTCTCCATTTCCATAAAAATAAAACATAAATCAAATATGCTTTTGCAATAATAATCACATCCCTAATGATAAAATTTCATTCCCATTAAATACCTTATAACTCCAAACTTTAGGGCTAATAAAAATTATTAAACGTAAATACCTCTCAAGGGGATTCGAACCCCCGTTCGCCACACACCACGAGCATCTTAGCCATAGCTAAGATTCCAACCAAGCCAAATTGCTCGTTGGAAAAGCAAAGGACCTTCTTTAATCTTCCTCTGCCTGCCGCAAAGGACAAAGCGCCGAAGTGCTTCCCACATGCTGCCGTCAAGGGGATTCAATCCCTGATATTTGTGTTTCCCACAGTCTTACCAAAATTTATATGCCAATGCACCATGCCTCATACCACGTTTCATATTTCCAAATCACTGCGCTTTCTTCCCTATTTCCTTTTCAACAATTTGCATGAGCTCTTTCGAATTCCAAGGCAATTAACACACGAGAGCAAGGATGATTATTTGGTTTAATTGCCACCCTTTATATAGTGTTTAATAACACTTTGACAACATTGGTGGAAATATTGCAATTGTATTTGCATGATGATTTCGATGGGAACCTTTTCATTTAAATTTGAATTTAAATTTTAAATAATTTAAATTTAAACCAAACATTAAAACTCAAATAACTCCATCATCGGGGCACCTTTTTCGATGAAACGAAAGTCCAACATGGGTTTTAAGAAAAACCCAAATCAAATTTTCTATCCATAATTTTAAATAAAATATTTTATTTTCCCTACCTTGGTTTTCACAAAAACCCTTTATAGATCTTTTTGACATTTATTGCTCTATTGACATCAATGACAATATTTCAGCTTAGGGACTCAAAATGTCCAAAAATATCCCCCTTTGTCATTGATGGCAACCCAAATCCTTTTACTGAATACTAAACTTCTTTTTTTCTCCCCCTGGCTCAATGCTCTCTTAGATATCAAATCTCTCCTCATATCCAAAAACTCTCCCCATGATACACAAATCTCTCCCCTTTGACATCAATGGCAAAGGGTCACCTTTGGGGCTCGGGGCTAAGAATTAAGCCTCTTAGCTTAGCCCCTCCTCCACCTCCATATGAGGTGGTTAATTCTGGGGTGGGAGTATTTCTACTCCTCGAAAGCACTGTTCTTTACCTTTGTCTTTTCCTTTTTCTTTTTGCTAAATTCTCTTACTATTTCTTTCTGAGTCATCATCCCTGTTCCTATTCATGTTCATGTTCTTGTTCTCATCCATGTTCTTGTTCTTGTACCTATTCTTGTTCTCATTCTTATTTTCATCCATGTTCCTGTTCTTGTACCTGTTCTTGTTCTCATTATTTTCATAGTCTCTTTTCTTTTTTGAGTCTTTATTCTTGTTCATCTTATTGTTTCTGTTCATGTTCCTATTCTTGTTCCTGTTCATATTCCTGTTCTTGTTCATGTTCATATTCCTATTCCTTTTCATGTTCATATTCATGTTCCTATTCATACATGTTTTTGGAATATTTGCTCTACACCATCTTGCTATGTGACCATCATTATTGCACTTATAACACTTAATGTTATTATTGATTCGATGTGCAATAGTCTTAGGATTTATCTTGGTGAATTCATATCCTCTTATATCATGAATACTACAATTTATTGCCTTATGACCAAACTCATTACATGAATAACAATATCCTTGTAAAATTTGTTCTCTTCCATATACCTGTTTTTCATGTGTCCTGCACTGTGAAGCCATGTGCCCAAACCTGTGACATGAGAAGCATATCCAATTGAATCTTCCTTGCCTAGACCTCATTGGTATCCTGTTATGATTGTTGTTCCATATGTATCTTATTTGCCCATTGTCCCTATTGGACTCACTACAATCTGACTCATCCTTACAAGTTTTAATTTCACTTACATATGAGAATCCCTCTTCTGAAGTATCTTCTGATGTTGTTTCTTCTTCTTCAAGATGAAATAGAATTTACCTTTTCTTATTTCTTTCCAAAACCTAGACCTGTTGAACATGATGTTCTTTATTTTCCATGAATGAACTTATCCAAGTTCTTAGAGCTATTTGTGAAAATATTCATCTTGATTTTGGAGTCCTGTAAATATTTCTTTAGAGTAGCCACTTCTTGTGCTAACTTCTCGCATTCCAAGATTTTTGCTTCTAATTTTCTTTGAACTTACTTGCCTTGGCCTTTGACTTCTCTAAGTCCTCTATGAGCAATAATATTTCTTCATCACATTCTTGAAACTGAATTTCAATCTTAGAGTGTTTCTTTATTACCTTCTTCATTGTGTCAAGAGCATACATAAGTTCACCTTTGAGATCATAACCATTCTCTATTTAGTATTCCTCTATTTGTTTACCTTTTTCTATATCATTTCTTTCTTTTGACTTGCTTTCTATAGGATCACTCAATTATTTATCTTCCAAAACCATTAGAAGATTTTCATTTGGACCCAATCTTATGTGTTGATATCGATCCTCATTCTCTTTGTATAAATGACATTTTTCCCTCTCGATCTCATTGAGTACATAAATATTTCTTTCTCTTATAGCACTTGCTACCAGTTTTCGAGTTTTAGACTTTCTTACTTCACATCGATCTTTATGAAAGGTTACCATATGACCTTGATCACAAAGTTGACTAATGCTCAAGAGATTGTGTTTCAATCCTTCCACATATAGAATATTTTCAGATTTTTCTTTCCCATTGCCTATACTTAGAGTTCCTTTTCCACTGATTTTGCTGAACCATTGTCCCCAAAGTTTACTGGCCCTCTATTTCCTTCTTTCAAAGTTATAAATTTTTCTTTTTCCCCTATCATGTGTCTAGAGCACCCACTATCCAGAAACCATTTCTCTTCTTTATCATGTGCATGCAATGCTATTTGAACTAGCAAAGATTTTAATTTTCCTTTTCCTTTTTCTTCTTTCCTAGTAGTTTGAGTTGTGGTCTTTCTACTAGACTTAGAATTTTCTAGATTTCTTCTTCTAGCTATATTCCCAAATTTATTGCATTTGTAGCACTCAAAATCATCATCCATATATGATGCAAGAGAATCCATACAACTACTATCATAGTCTCTATTAATGCAATGCACAACTTTATGACCATATTTATTGCAAGAGAAACAATGTCCATGCAAGAAATTTTGTAACCTATTTTTATGAGGACTCAATCTGGTATTCTTTCCTTTGTGATCTTCTTTACTAGAGATATGGTGAGGTACCTTATTTTTGCTTGATGTGTCTACCTCTTGCTGACTTAATCTCTTGTTTATTTTAGTTCTACACTTCCAATGCAGGAGCTACACACAATTTTCAAAGTAACGTAGACCATAATGCCATCATAGAGGCTACACACAACACTCAATGAAATGTAGACCGCGTTGCCATCATAAGGACTACACACAACACTCTAAGAAATGTAGACCATGCTATCATCGTAGGGGCTAGACATAACTTTCAAACAAATGTAGACCACGCTACCATCATAGAGGCTACACACAACACTCAAAGAATAAAATAGCAATAGTTCAAGATGAACCAACTAGGACCACCTATACTGCTCATGTGGATGCCTGTCATTTGCTAATTTTTTTCTCTTCTTTGCTTCACTCCTCTTCCTCTCTACCAACTTCCTTCATTGTTTCCCTCTTCTTCCTTTCTGCCAACCTCCTTCACTACTTTACTCCTTACCCCATACACGTCTTCTTCCCTCCTCGATACACATCCTCGCCTACCCACCTTTACTCCCCGATCACCTTCAATAGGTGATAGGATGGACATACCTCTCCCCCTCTTCCCAAGGTGATCATCATTAAGATCTTTCCCTTCACATCAGGGGAGCTTCATGCAACTAATCCAATCAGGTCTTCAAAGGGCAACTCAGCCCATTCTACCAAATGTCATCTTGTCGCATTTACGTCTTGTGGATCGATCGTCGTTGAGCAATGATTTCCTAGACATCCCATGGTAAAGACCTTACCTGAGGGTTTCAAAGAATTGTATTTATTTCTTTTTATTTTTAATATATATCAAGGGAAGTTCTCCACTAACAATTGTTTCATAAATTGATTACTTATTTGCTTACTAATGCTATTAAATGAATCAATATTTTTATTACAATTAACATCTACCAACATCATTTTAAATAATCAACTGCTTATTTCTAATGAGATCTTTGCTTAAAATAATTATTTATTTAAACAATATCTTCTTGCTTTTAAATAAATCAAACATTTATTTAAACAATATCTTTTTGCTTTTTAAATAAATCAAACATTTATTTAAACACTATCTTTTTTCTTTTTAAATAAATCAAACTTTTATTTAAACAATATGTTTTTGCATTTTAAATAAATCAAACATTTATTTAAACCATATCTTTATGCTTTTTAAATAAATCAAACATTTATTTAAACAAGCACATATGAAGTTGTGAAGGTAAACTATTTACTCCATGCTCACTAGTTATCAAGGTTAATAATGCTGAAGTAAAAGACAATCATGCAAGTGCATCAAAAAAAGGAGTCTTTTTATCAATTTAATCATCTGTCTTAGCCTCTAGAACTTATGATTGCTACTAGGTCATAATTTCGGGGCTCAAGGTGGTTAGATATTGATGATTATCCCTAACTAAATGCATACCTATATGAAGGTATCTATCCGTGTTACCTTCGAGTTGCCTTATCATTATTTCTCCTTCCTTAGGTACTCTCATCTCCAATGGATGAATCAATTCCTTCCACTCATGAGCACACTTGATCCTACACATTGGCAATTCATTAGCAATATCATATCCTTCACTATCTATTTACTATTGTGAGGCTGCTTGATTGCACAAAATTGAGTATTAGTCACATTTGTTAATACATTGTGTTTTCCATGTTCAAAGGTCCATCTGGGAGGGTCATGACAAAAATGCACCATTTAATTCACCAAGTAAGATTATATTATAGATTACAACTTTTCTCTTTTACAAAGTTTTCCACCTAGGATATTATAGATAGGACCTTCAAAGAAGAAGGTGACCCTTTTATAAAATAATGCAATATAATATAATGGTGCTATTGAATTCTCCTATGCCACCATGAGGGTTGGATGGGTTTGGAAGCTTTGTTGGCTTGATTGACCACCCTAGACCAAATGGTTCTCATAGAGAACTACACATAACCAACCATGAGAAGTTAGTATCATCAACGGGCCTAACTTGGTTAGGTCAAAAATATCATAAAATATGTAAACTATAAACTCTAATAAATTCTATGAAACTAAAAGGATGATGCCAAAATAATAAAAATATACCTTTCCTCACCTTATTGCTATATCTATTGTTGATGTAGAAACTGGTTCTATCTCTAGTTCATGACTGTCTGAGGTCTCGATGGTAATATCTACAAATCATCTAGGAGACTGGAAACAATGATTATAGGTCGTCTAGAATTAGACGACCTAGATCTCTACTACTTTGATATTGATGAAACATGTTGCAGATATTATGGGGAGGTGTGTCTAATATTTGGTGGCGATTTGGTATCGAGATGATACTCTATTTGCATGCAACTTTATAAATGAGTTGTGCACATGGTGGAGATTAGATTTATTTCCATGGATGATTGGTGATGGACAAAGGAGGGAGTTGGTTGTGGATGGTGTATGAGCACGCAAGGAAGGACTGAAGGAATTTTGACAAGGTAATCATGTGTTCTTGTAAATGAGGGCAAAGAGGGAGATATTTATAGATTTTTGGCAAGGGTGATGGGGTGGTGATTGGGCAATGACATGGCATGAGGTGACATCCAAGTAGCATGTGGGGAAATCGAGAAAAATCTAAAGGATTCCTCATGGAGGAATGTTCACCCTTCAATATTAATAACCTTGGGCGAGGTGAGTCTTTAGCCAACCAAGTTTCATAAGTTGGCATGGGGAGTGGAGACCTTAGGATAGGGTGAACGAGTTTTAAATTCCTAAAAAGTGCCAAGTGGATTTGGCGAGGACTTCGAATTTATGAGGATATTTAGTGGTATCATTGAATTTGGGATTTAGAAAATTTTTAAATTCCTACAAAATTACAAGGAGGATGTAGGAGGGTTTGGGAATTTAATAGGGGCACTTCCTAGGAGATTTGATGAGGATTTTGAGGAATGACTAGAATTTTGGAAATTTAGTTTAGGATTTAAAAATTCAATGTGGGATTTGATGCGAGTTTGACTAAGGGTTAAGTAGTTATTAAATCTCTTATTAGAGGAATTGATTAAAAATCAGGGGTTAATTAAGATTTTGAGAATTTTAAGGAGGATATGGGGGATTAAAGAGGAATTTAGGAAAATTAGGAGAATAAAAAAAGTATTTGAGGAATTTAGGAAGAATTAGGAAAATTAGGAGATTACGGAGAATTAATGACGAATTTGTGGAGGTTAGAAGAATTAGGGAGGGATTATAGCAATCATAGGGGAATTAAAGGAAATTAGATAAATTAGAGAAAAAATAGAGATAATAGAGAGGAATTAAAAGAATTAGAGGGGAATTAGGAGGATTAAGAAGAATTTAGAAAAAATAGAGGAATTTAGAGAGAAATGGAGGGAAATCAAGAGAATTTGATAATTTTAGAGGAATTGTTTAGGATTTCTGGGAATTTTGATGAATCACAGGGATTTTAGGAGGTGATTTTGGAATTTGCAGAATTAATAAAAATTAGATTTTAGGGGATCACAATCACAAAATGACATGTTTTTTGTGTCTACACCCCTTTGAAAACCTCTTCTTCCACCCCAAGAAAAAATCATTTTTACCCCTAAATTAAGGGTTACCATCCATTATTTTATCCCTAATTTTTAAATTGAAATATGAAGTAAAATGAACCTTTTGAAAAAAACTCATGGAGTAATTTGAAATCAATCCCCACTTCTACTTGAGCCAATTTTGATTCTTTGAAAAACCCTGTCAATATCCATGGAATATGTTTATTAACCCTCTAGTTTTAAGAAACATTATATAATGGTTAATCATCCCATCCTTGATAATCATTTTTGGTGTTGTATATAGTACCTAGACAAGGTTTGCAATAGATTCGTTCTTCCTCATAGCCCTAACCAGGGTATCTATACTTCCAACAATGACAATATTCCTTCCAATTAGGGTATCTTTATTTCTAATAAGGACTTTCATAAATGAATTTCCTGCCATGTTACCTAAATTGTTTCACAAGAATCTTTTAGTTTTTGAGTTTCTCCTAAAATATGGAACAAGAATAAGTAGTGCTTGCTCACTTTACCTCTTTTTCACACTTCTTGCTTGTACTCACAACACTTGCTTTTTAAAACAAAAAAAAGATAAGACTTACTCTTGGCTTGAACTCATTCCTTTAAATTTTTTATAATTTATATAAACAAATATATTATTGATTTTTTTGTTAAATATTTTTAAAACTTCTAATTCCATAGACTCTTTTGGCCTTATGAATGTAATAAAAAAATCACTTCATATACATATATTATTATATTTGATAACAACTATGAAAACAAAGATTTGTTACGATTTAAATTTAAAAAAAAAAATTAACAAAAAAATAATAGCATTCTCCATATATATATAGTTTTTGATAAAGTTTAATGGTTCAGACCTTGGTTTTTTATGGGAGGTTTAAGATTTAAACATTAGCGTGTGATCGTGTGTTAAATTTTTTTATTGATAAGTTCAACTCTCTCTTCATATGAGATCATAGTGAAATGAGATAACAACCCCCTAGTTATCAAATTTCTCGAATTTTTAAGATGAATCAAATTTAAAATATTTTTGTGAATAGATCCTAAATTTCAGGTGGAAAAAAATTGAGTGGAAATGCATGTAGAAGAGAAAAATGACAAACAAACCTTAAATTCGGTATGAGAAAAAATCAAGTGGAAATGTATGTAAAAGGGAATACAAACCCTAAATTTGGCATGAGAAAAAATTGAGTGAAAATACATGCAGAAGGGAAAAATAGCGAACAAACTCTAAATTCAACATGGGATAATTAAGTGGAAATGCATGCAGAAGGGGAATCCATAGGGTAGCAATTTAAGAAGGTAGTGATGCCTCCCAAGGGCCACATGGGAGCTGACACACAAGTTATTACTAATTGAGTGAATTAGTTCGTAGATGCAAGTTATGGTCTTTGAATCTATATCAAAAGGTTTAATAACTAAAATGAAAAATGTCGGCATGCTATTTATTATTATTATTTTTCTTTTAAAACTTTAAAAACAAGTTTTTATGTTTATCGAAAGGTTCAATGATTAAAATGAAAAATGTGGGCATGTTATTTTTTTATTATTATTATTATTTTAAAACTTTAAAAAACAACTTTTATGATTATTTTATAGACTTTCATTTGAACAGGAGCATAATAATTCCATCTAAATTTTTTCTTTTTAAAAGTTATATAAGTTTGGCATATATATTTTATTAATGTTGAATATTATATAATTTAATTATATTGATCAAAGTCAACATTGTATAATGTAATTATATTTATATTATGAATATAAATTAGTTGTGATAAACTTTGCATTTATGTTATAGATTTGTATATACATCTTTGGTTACAACTATTTTGTAATTACCCAAAATTCTAAAACATAACTAAATATTACATCATGATAGCATAATATTCACAACATTCCCTCTTATTACATCAATGATATATAGATATATATAAGAAATTTTCTAGATTTTTTAAATTTAATATGTGCAAGAGACTGTCAAAATGTCTACAAATTATTTCTTTTGTTGAACAAAATTAAAATTATATATTATGTTCTTATATATGTTCATGAATGAAGTGGCATTGTACTTCAATGTGTTTCATGCACTTGTGAAAAAATAAATTGCAAATAAGTTTGAGAACCCCTTCATTCAACTCAAGATTGTCAGTTACTTTTATCCATTATTGACAAGATGTAACATAACCATAACACCTCATAGACAACTCCTCCTATAGCATGATATTTAGCCTTTATGGAAGACTAAGAAAAAACATGTTATTTCTTACTTCACCAAGAGATTAGATTGGATCCCAAAAGAATGCATATCTAGATGTGGGTCTCCTACCATCAATTGAACTTGCATAATTAGCATTAGTGAGACATGTTATGAAGAGTTTATTATTCTTCTTATGCTTCAGAGAATACTTAATTATACCAAGGAGCACCCACTTTGTTGCTTTCTAATGATACTCCTTTAGTTTTTCCTAAACTATTAAAGAAAGCTAACAACATAATCGATATCTATTTTAGTATAAATAAAATAAATGAGACTCTGAATCAATTGGTGATTAAATGTTCTACTCACCTATAAGGATGGATTGTTTTAGGGATAACTATAACCTTGTCTCCATTGGAGTGACCATTAGTTTACAATATGTCATCAAAAAAATTACAAGCAATGTCCTTAAATACTTCATCTTTGACATGAATCCATGGTTCTTTATTTGTGACACCTCTAAGCCAAGATAATAATGTTGGAGAAAATTCATGCTAAAAGATCACTTTAACACTTTTGGTCTCTACAATCATCTTCATTAAACACCCAATTATGACCAAGTTGTTTACAAACATAATTACAATCATGACCACTCTTTATATTCATTTGAAGTATAGGATTTGATCATAAGGACTATGAAAAAAATTATATCATTGAAGTTGCTCATCAATATTTAGATACTAGGGTCTAGGAGCTAGCTTTAGCCCATAGAGAGATTTGAAAAGCCTACATAATTTCCTTTCTTGAGTATGTATGACAAAGCCCTTTGGTTATATTAAGTAGACTTCTTCATTGAGATTAGCATTGAGGAATGCACTCTTCACATCTATTGATGTAACTTCTAATAATATTATGTCACCACTATGAAAACCATTTGATTATTCTTGATTTTTACTATTGGTGCAAGGGACTCACCATGATCAATTCATTATTTTTATGCATTACTTGTCATAATAAGATTTTCCTTGTATTTTTTGATGTTCCTATCAATTTTGCATTTAGTCTTAAATACCCACTTGCAAGTGATAGATTTTTTCCTAGGTGGAAGACCAATAACATGACATACCTTTTTTCTCATCAATACTTAATATTTGATATTTTTTATTATTCTTCTTCTCGTTTGACTCAAGAGCTTATTGAACTATTAAAATTTCAAATTTATACACCATCATATTCTTTAAGGGGAGTATAGCCCTATACTAGATGTATTTGGTACACCATGTTTGCATCATGTGCTATTTGGATATACCACTTGAGCCTCTATGTAGTTCTCAAATGGATACTATTATATTATAAACTTTAATAAGATTATGTACAATATCATCATCCATGTCTACATACTTTATCAGAGGAATCATTATTATTATATGATAAAATAATTGATGTTTTATCAGCAACATGTAGATTAGATGAAGTACACTCATGCTTTTCATCAAATATAACACCTTGGCTGATATTCAACTTGTTGGTGTCAAAATTCATGATCCAATAGACATTAGACTCATTAGTATATCCAATGAAGATACATTGCTTAGATTATCATTTAGCTTCATATGCTTCTACTTTAGAATATGTATGGATATTGTGCATCCAAACATGTTGATATGTGATATAGTAGATTTTATATCAATCCATGTATTCCTAAGTATGATATCATTCAATACAAGTGTAGGTGCATGGTTCAACAAATATACCATAGTATGAATAAATTCTTCCCAAAAAACTAGCTCTAATTTGACATCATTCAACATGCTTTGCACCATCTCTTAGATAGTATGATAATGTCTCTCTATAAGTCTATTTTGGTAAGGTATGTAGGAAGTTGTCAACTATCATATAACACCATTCTGTTTTAGGAAAGTAGAAAACTCATTACTTATGTACTCCCCCTTAATTTGAGTAGAGTATAAGAATATGATGACAAATACTCTTTTAGACATAAGCCTTAAAGTCTTAAATTATGTAAAGGCTTTAACCTTCATTTTCAAGCAATACATCCACATTCATTGTGTATAATCATCAATAATAAATTGAATATATACACAGCCACTAAAATTGGGATCCATGGGTTTACACAAATCATAATACACTAGATCAAGTAGACCAATTGTTCTAGGACTACTTGAGATAAATGGGGCTCTATGTTAATTTTTCATAAGTCAACTCATATAAATACAATGTGGATTTGTCAATGATAAAATTTCTTTTACCATACCATGATTGATGAGTGATTTTAGATAGCCAAAACTAAGTTATCCAAATTTCCTATGCTAAAGTATGGTAGCTTCATCTATCTTGGTTACCAATGTTTGGTTGTCTTGCATTAGAACCACAAGCTAGAACATCTTGCCTATGTTAGTTGCATGGGAAATAATTTTTGAGTATATATATTTTCTTAAATAAGATAAAGTTTCTTTTCACCTAATTTGAAAAATTTAAATCTCAAATTATGATCAAGCAATTGATTCATGAAAAGTATGTTCTTCATTAGTCTATACATGTAAGGAACTTGAGCTAGGTGATAATTATACAAACCAAGATGCAAATAAATATAATTGATACCAACAATAGTGTATGTTGAGTTGTTTTCAAGAGTAACTAATCCAAATGGTCAAGGATCATGAACCATTACTTCTAGCCTTTCATATGTTTAGTATCCCCTAAATCAATGTACTAAACTAGGCTAGTTTTGAAACACTATCACTTGTACTAAATAAGCATAGTCTTGTCCTTCATTAGAATTGGTGTCCTCTATTGCATTACCATATTAGTCTTGAGGTGAATTCCTCCTTTGTGAGTGAAGACCCTTATGCTTAATTCCTAATGAATTCTTCTAGTTATTATTTGAAGAACCTTATAATAACATATTTTACTTAAAATTCTAAAGTAAATGATCCAAGTTTCCATAAATAAGATAAGTCATATTAGAACATACATAAGGTATTGGTAGTGGATCGGATTTGAGTTCGAATCGCTTGGCTACCGGATGTTCGTGGACCTCCTTTCATTACTACCTTCAAGTGCACCACAGTTCTCCTATCGTCGCCAATCCTCAATACTTCTTCTTTGTTCGATTTCTCATATACGATCTTCAAAACCTTCACTTTGTCTTCTCCTTCACCATTGATCATGAAGATATTCGACAAATGCTAGCTTCACAATTTCCTCCAAGATTCAATGTTCATTGGTTTCACGATTTTCTTTGGGCTTCAATTTTTCTCGACGTTTGTTGACTTCAAGATTTCCTCCGACTTCAATATTTGTTTGTTGACTTCACAAATTTTGCTAGCTTCAATCTATTCTCAATGGTTCGCTGGCTTCATAAATTCTGTTGGATTCAATCTATTATCAATTATTTGCTAGCTTCACAAATTCTGCTAGCTTCAATCATTCGACGTCTTCACAAATTCTATTGGCTTCAATCTATTCTCAATTGTTTGTTGGCTTCACAATAATATTGATAATATATTTCTTCTCACACTTTCCACAATCACTTATGGTGATTGTGCATTGCCTCCTTCCACAAATCAAAACATTTTCTCACATGTTGTCTCCAACGATAGTGTGGTGCCTCCGTCTACAGGTCCAAATACTTTCTCAAGTATTGTTTCCTGTGATACCTTTGACGTTTGTACGTTGTCTCTACTCCAACGTTCATGCGCTGCCTCTTCTCTTTTCGCTCTCAAACTCTTCTTATCTGCTGCAAGCTTAAGTTTTTGTTTGTTGCTCCATTAGTATTGCACTTGTATATCGAAGGCGTCAACTCATAACTCTACCAAAGTGAATTTTAGTCTTATATTTATATGCAAACGTTTCACTTGCTTATGGCACCCAAGGTCGGCCCACTTTTCTTTTTAATAATATTTATATTTAAATATTTTGATTTAAATATATCATATATCAAACCTTTATTACTTTAATATTTAAATATTAAAGCATACATCACCACCTTATATTGAAATGTACAATGGTGCTTTTGAGATCAATGACAACTCAATATTTCATTTTGAAGATATTTTTTAACATCAATAACAACTCAATATTTTATTTTTGAAAATATTTCTACCGTTGACATCAACAACAATTTAATTTGTAACAGATACGTTACAATAATAAATAAATAAATAAACTAAAAAATAATAGTTTCATGTAGGCATATTAAAAATTGTGGTTGCTGGGTTCATAAGGTAATAGTCCAACGGTCAAAGTTTCCAACGGTCCACGTGAACGTGGTCAATAACTACGCATGAAATCAAAATTGTCGTCCTACAAAACGCGTTACGTTGAGAGAAGTAAAGATGGCAACTAGCATTGTAACGTGTGTAATGAAAAGGTGTGTAATGAAATATCCTGCGCGCGAGAAGGAGAAGAGGTGGTCTTAATGTAAAACGAAATTTTAGAAATAAAGAATTTGTTTAAGAAAAACATCACGTTAACCGGTTGAAGATGGCAATCAGCATTGTAACTTGTATTATCTGACGTCTATCTACCAATGGAAAGGATAAAAAACAAGAAGAAGTCAACTTGAGAAAAGGATAGATCTGTCTCGACTAAGTATTTTCCAAGCGCATGAAGAACATCAGCAATTTTTCTATGACTTTGTGGCATTGAATGGACATCGAATTGTTCCGCTCCAGAGGATGAGGAAGAGTACGGCTCAATTGATTCTTCTTGTGTGTTTCAGCTATTGCAGGAATACGCCCCTCCAGGTAACTTTGTGATACAATTTTCAAGCTTTGATTCTCCATTTTGGCTAAAATTATGGCTATCAAATTGCAGTAAGTAAAAGAGTGAAGCATTTTTTTTGGTGTGTATTTTCAGAATTTAAAAGATCGCAGCCAATGACAACAAAGTCGGACGTGTTTAGCTACGGCATGGTGCTTCTTGAACTATTGACGTTGAGGCGGCCCACAAGCGAAAATGTGTCGGTAGACATGGCAGGATGGGTGAGAGATAAGATCCTCCATAACTATATATATATATATATATAAAATAAAAAATATATATTATTATTATTATGTTTCTACATATAATAATAATAATTAAAATAAAATATAAAAATGATAAAATATAAATAAAAATCTTATATATATATAATTATATTTTATATATATTATAAATAATAAATAAATAAATATTAAATATATATATATTATACTTATATATATTTAATATAATAATAAAATAAAATAAGGTAACGAAAATAAATAAATAAATGGGCTTGTTTTTAAAGCCAAGCTTTTCATATAAAAGATAGTCGTCTTGTGAGTATTATAAATTAATTTGAGACGAGCTTGGTAAGGTGGTGAATTGACATATTGTGTTGTGATTTCATGATAGGTGGAGGGAGTTGTTATCGACGCCGACCCATAGCAAGCGAAGCACGATATAGTCGGGGAGCGATGACTAAATTGAGATGGACGTGGTTACACGGACCACTACACTCGAACTAGGCGATGTCACGTTGGTGAACAAAGGTGGACCCGTGAGGTGGCGTGGATGTCACCAGCATGGACGAACTATCAGCAGCCTTGATGAAAGAAGCAGGGGTCGATATCGCTGGTGTCGGGTGATGATTGGGCAGTGCACCAGTGATGATGTGGAACTCTAGCGCATTATCAATCGAAGGGAGTAATCGTGGATGGAATGATCTGTGAGCGTCTACCCTTCAGATGATGACAAAGAAGGCACAATGTAGACCCCGATGGGAGTGATGACGTGGAAATCCCCTCGGTAAAGCAAAGTTGAATGTTCAGCTAATTCCCGTAATGGAAGACATTTTCATTAGCACTGACGGATGGCATAGGATTCAAACCATACCACTCCACGGATTTGTATTCGAAATTGGTCATGTTTGTCACTATTAGGTGGGCACGTTCATGATTTAACAGAGGAGCTCATTCGGTCTGAAAAAGTGTTAAGCACAGCAGCCACGCATCGGCAAGAGAACGCGAGATGGACGTGGATGTTGCCACGCGGACGAAAGGCAGTGGAATGAAAGGAAATATCGGACGTGGGAGAAGGTTTCACGAGACACGGATTGGCACAATGTTGTCATAGGAGCAACTAAAACGTTATCCGCTGAAGCTGGTTTAGGCAGCCATGGGTATTGCATCCAATGCTCGAGCGTGGTGGGCAGTGCGAAGGCACGAGATGTATACGGCTATGACTTCTCCGCACAAGAAAGCAGATCGAACCGTTCAGGAGAGAGCAAAGAAATGCTCCAACGGTAACAACAAATGATATTTATGTTCTTGAATAGTGGTAGATATGTTTTTTATTAGTAGGACAGTAAATGAGACTTTTATTTTGCGTTTTTTTTTGTTTGAAGTAACAATTCGAGAGCATTGGAATGAAAACAGATGGGGTGAAAGCAGGGGCAAAGGCAGCCACAATTGCATGCATCGTATCCGCGATACCCATGGTCAGAACTCAAATAGTATTCTTATTCTGCCTCTGGTTTTATATATATTATCGATGAGGTCAAGGTTCAAACCTAATGGTTTGACTTATTATTTATAATATATATTTTCACTATCTGGTCATGGTTATAAAAATTGTTTATAAGTGATTGGACGGAATGGAACGATATGCATATAATTGCAAATAAAATTACAGGCAATTGGAGTGAGGACTATTCCTTGGGCAAGGGCTAATCTCAACTACGCTGCCCAGGCACACATAATTTCTCTATTTAGGGTATGCCTTCCCCTTATAATAAATCTTTTAGTTTATATATGTATATATGTGTGTGCGCTTGACTTGTGTAATTATGTTCTGGATGGATGCAGTGAGTGGGGCAGCATACTTCATTGCGGCAGACAAGACTATTTTGGCCTCTGCCCGCAAAAACTCATTTGGAAACTCGGAAGGTCACAAGGACGTGGATGGAGATTTAGCTATTGCAGTTTTGCCAAACGCTTAGAATGTGTTATGGCTTAATACCGAGCCTTATAGATCGCGAAAATGGGGTTCCATTTCTCAAATAAGTAGCATATCAAGATTATTATATGATGCTGTACTACTGCCTCGGCATCTTTTTTAATGCAGTTTGTTACCGTTTGCAATGTTATATAAAGTCTTGTTTTCTATTGCATCTATGGTTTTGGATATCTGTCTTTTGAGAAAAAGCGGGCATCTTTTTTAATATATGAGGATTTTGAAATATCCTCATATATTGGTTGATTGTTGTATATTAATGATTTGGTGTTTGATGAGTTAGAGGTTGATGGTTAGGATTAGGTTGGTGGTCACCTATAACAAGGTGACCCTCATCTATCAGGTCCTAAACACAATGTTTCAATTTCTTGTACTAATTTATTTAGTTTTCATCCACCCTATGATAATCATAGTGTTGGTTAGGTTTATACCAAGTTGTCATTGTGTCTAGTTGTCTTATCATAGGCAACTCGATCATATTTAACCTCTAAAAGTTTTTTGAGGGCTGACGATAAAGGTTTGTTGAGTTTACTAAAATTTCTTGGTGGGGTTTGTTGAGGCTTGCTAAGTACTAACTTTTGTAGGGTACTATCTATGTTAACATTGTTGGTTTATATATTATCTATTATCCCATCACCAACTACATGTTTGTTCTTGTATTAGATATTTTTTGATATTTCCTCTTCTTTTCTTAGTTTAATTTGACCCATTCTTATAAGATATTTCTCAACTATCCTAGTTAAATATATTGCTTGTTCAAAGGAGGTGATGGTTGTTGTCTCTAGCTCATATGAAATTTGCTCTTGTAAGTTAATAAAAAAATTTAACATGTATTGGGGAGATGGGGTATATCTTAATATTCTAACTAAACTCCTCCATAAATATAGAAAATTTAAAAAACTTTCATCTTTAGCTTGTTGTAGGAGGTATATATCTTGAAGGATTGCTCCTTTTTCCATGTAGGATCCAAATTTTTGAACAAACAACTTGGTTGTTTCTTCAAAATTTATTAGGAAATGTGGGGTAGTTGATAATACCATTCCAAATCCATACCTCTTAGTATTTTAGGGAACATATTTAGCAACAATATATAATCATAAATGATATCATGACATGTTGTCCTAAGCATCCTTAAATGTTCTATAGGGTCCTTTGTTCCCTTATATATTGGTAAAATTGGTATGGGAAAATGCTTAGGATAAGATCTAGAGGCTACTATGGGGTCTAAAGGTTGGTTTCACATCTCCTTATATAAATAAGTGAAAATTGGAGCTTTTAGTGTATCCATCCTTAATGCAATTTATTTCATTATAGTTGTTAAACTTTGATATCCACAACATGGGGTGTTGTTGAAATGTTTACCCCAAGGTTACCTAAAGATGAGTTATAACTATTGAACATGGGTTGTTGGAAGGGTGTTTGGTTAATGTTTGAAGTATTAATACTGTTATGGTAAGGGGGGGTTTGTGTAGCATCTTGTTGTGGGATATGGTTTACATTTGGTGGAATAGAAGAATAGTTATAAATAGGAGGAGGAACATTATTTACATTAGAAGAAGGAATAGAGCAAGGAGGAAATTGAGTGAAATTTTGAGGTATGCTACTACTTGTAGGAGATTGTGAAATTCCTCCATTTTTTGTGGTTGTTGTAGTAGAATATGTGAGGTTATGAAATGGATTAAGGATATGATTTGGAGAAGACTAAAATAAAATATTGATGTGAATATTTTGATGAGGATTGGCTTGATGATGAGATATTCTATCTTCATCAAAGTGCACATATTTTTATAAAATTTTAGAAAAAAATTGTTTATTTTATCTATAAAATTTTAACATATGGTCATGTTTTTTAAAAACAAGTTCACCATGAGGTCCTTCTATTGGACCAAATTTATCATTAGTTTCTATGTCCTCTTTTTCCTCTATGTTTGAGTTCTCTCTATCAACCTGATCATCCTCATTCCATAGAGGATTATCAATAGGCTCTAAAATATTTCACTTATTCCTAAGGGTTGGAGCCATATGATAAGCAAAAGAGGGTTTTAAAACTAAACACAAAAAGATGCAAAAGACACAAAATTTATTAAGTATTTTTAGTTTTCTATTATACACAAATATATTTATATGGTTTTGTTTACAGTTTTAAAACAAAAATAAAAAGACACAAAGAAGGTAAAGGTTTTCTAAATGGCCACTAAATATGTGTTCATGTTCACCAAAGATGTAGAAGGAGAAAATAACCTGCATAGATGATTCTTGACAGATCCACTAGGAGTTGAGGTAACTATGGGGCTATGTTTATCTACACTCAGGGACTTATGAGATTAAGGGTTCACCATGAGTGGTTTTAGGACTCAATTCAAGTCTAGGATGGAAGGTTTGATTTATTTGCTAAGACACACCTAGCTTTGGCCTTAAAAAATAAACTACTACAATAACTTAAATATTATTGTTAATTAAATGTAAAACACACAAATGCAAGCAAATAAAACTATCCTAAGAATTATTCTTATTTTGTATGAAAATACTCCTAGAATAATAGAAATGTAACTTTGTATTTTTAGGCAAGGGTCCAAGAAGTAATGCACAAAAAAATTAGCCTATGATTCAAACTACTTACAATTTTATTTGATGCCTAAAAACACAATCTTTCTTTTGTAATATAAGATAAATTCTTACTACTTTAATTAACTTTTCTAAGTATGATTGATTTTAAAATTACACTAATTATAGGAAAATAAAATAGATGAAAGCACACAACAAACAACCTAGTAGACTATTGAAGTATTTACTTATCTTGGTGTTTGTCCTCACACTAAATTTGTACCCCAAATTTGATAATCACAAATGCAAATAGAACTATAGACAAATATAGAAACTAAAAAAGAAGATGATTAGTGTTTAGGGGCCTACTCAAGCCATTGTAAAGTTTAAGCTTATAGGCACAACAATAAAGCCCCCTTGGTCCTTGTAGTTGACCGTATGAATAAAAGAATAATTGGCCTTTATGACAAGCAACATGCAAGAAATAGATTGACAGTATGTAGGAGAATGCATAGAGATACAAAAACATAGAAATATGATAGGGGAAGCAAACACTTACCCCCAAGTCTATGATATTCAAATTTGTGCCCTATAATGGGAGACCATGAATTCGTGATGGTAGAAGAAGAACAGAGAACAAAATACATAAGTGTACTCATCAAATTCACACTCTGTAAAGGGTAACATAAATTCATGTTAGACAAAAGAGGGGACAAAACAAATGGTTTTTCCAAACTAGCCAAATTTTTGCCTTGTATGGATGGACCACGAATTCGGTATAGGAGGAAAATTGGATGGAAAAGTATAGATTAAAAAAAATAAGATGAGATGTAGACTAATAGGACAAACAAAAATGGACTAAGACATAACTATAATGTAGTCTAAGTAAACCAAAGCAATCTAAATTATACACAGAAATACCCTAAATGGAAATACTCTAAATGCATTTAAAATGTAAAATCAACAATGCAAATGCAACTAACATAATGTAATTACTTTAAATGCAATAAATATGTAAAAATAGTAATATATATGTAAATAATAGAAATGCAAGTATTCTAAAATGAATAAAAAGTAGAAGCAATAATATGCAAAAGAAAGTTTAAATAAAATATTGGACTATAGTAAATTTATGCAAAAATAGATTTTAGTGTAATAGGAATGCACATAATAAATCTAAAATGTATTCTATAACACAAAATGAATGCAAAAAGTAAACTAAAAACCTAACTAAAGTATAAGTAAATAACTAACTAAAAAAGAATATATTCTATAACAACTATAATTGCAAAATTTACCAAGAAGATACCGACGTTTAAACCTTGGGGGAAGCCTATTTGCAAAGGTAGTAGTCTGATCTAAATCCTCTGAGTGTACACCAGATCGACGATGACGGTACGAACCCGAGCGATCGACGATCCCTTTCATGCTGGGTCAACAATAACAAAGCATAATAGGTTTGGTGGAAGCATCCCCTGTGGTTTGAACCCTGCATTTGTCAGTTACTAAAAATAGTGTGGTTGTGATCAAATCTCCTATGTAACCGAAAAAAATGTAATTACAGATAAAAAAATGAAACAAAATAGAAATGCAATGCTATAACAAACTTCAATGTCTAAGCTATAGCAAAAATTGAAAATCAAATAGAAAGGTTGAAGGCAAAGAACCCAAGGGGCAAGCCTCTCTCCTTTGGTGTTGATGGAGCTAAATAGTATTTCCTTTGTGCAGGATCTACCGTCACTTGCTTTTCACTTGAATCTAAGTCCAAGATCATACAAGAGAGAGATGAAGAAAAGAAAAGCAAAGTCATGGAGATATCACAAATAGAAGAGAGAATATCGAACATAAAGGAGATCACAAATAGAACATGGGCCAAAATGGGAATTCAACCCCTCTATTTATAAAGGGTTTGAAAGACAAGGTAGGAAAACAAAATTTCTAGAAACTAGGTTTAGGGTCAAAAGGTGAAATGATAGCGCAAGGGTTAGTGTTTTGAAGGCAAAACCCTAAAATATCGAATTTACCGTCAATTTGAGATGATTGTGAATTTACGAAATCTTACTATTAGAGGTCAAATTGGCACTGACTAAATTCCCACCCCATCTTGGATGACCATGGATTCGGAAAGGCTAGGAAAGAAGATTGAACTAAGGAATGGGGAGCTAAAAAATTGTACTTAACAACTTTGAGTGGCTTCCTAAGCATCTAAGGGGATTGACTCACTTAGATGGGTAAATTTTCCATAAAAAACAATTATTAATTTACTAAGTACTTGATATAGTTAAAAGAAATTTTGTATAATAATTAAAACATATGAATAATAAATTTAGATGGCACTAGGATATATACCTTGATAAAACTAAGTTATATACCCTTCCATATTTATAAAAAAAGTGAATTTATAAACAAATTTTAACAATTAAATTCTCTTATATGTTATGATTCAAACAAATTTCAAAATTAAAATCTGAAATTCTCCAATCATGTAACATGGATCCACTATTGTTGCTTAACAGGCTACTTACCTTCATTGTTAATTTTTTTATTACCTTAACACACTATACACATTTAGTGTGATGTTATTATCCTGGAAGTTTGAGGTATATCTATTTTCATGCTTATCTTTACAGGAAGGAAGTCACACAAGTTGAAAGAAATTCCAAACATAGAAATATGCCATTACTTAAACGAATAGAGCATGTGGAGAATAATACATCTTTCTCAGCTAGCACCCTGTGGCAGTAGTCTTTACACCATTTCTATTTCACAAGTAGAAGCTACCTCTGCACTTCCCTTAATTCTGAAAGTCTTCGTCTGAATAAGAAATTCAAGAACTTCGTTCATGTGCGGTCTTGTTTCCGGATCCTCTCTAGTGCACATCAACGCAAGCCCCAAAACTCTCTTAATCTTCTTTTTCGTGGAGGTGGTCGCTGTCGCGAATATGGCAGGATCCAAAACTTCTCCACATTTATCGTGAAGCCTATATCTCACCCATCTTGCCAGGTCCTCCGACCCATCTTCGCTTGTAGGCCGTTTCAACGTCAGCAGTTCAAGGAGCACCATTCCATAGCTATATACGTCGGACTTTTTTGTCACTGGTTCAGATCTCTTGCATTCTGTAACCATACTAAAAATTAGATCAATTTATATATTATCTTACCATAATGGTAAGCTTATTTTAACAAAACTTAGCTCAATTTATATATTATCTTATCAAAATTACCTGGAGCCGCGTACCCACATAATAATCCTTGAAACGTAGAAGAAGAATCGGAGAAATTTTCGATTAGAGAGGCAATACCATAGTCGTCTAAGAGAGGCTCCTGGTCGTCCATATCCACAAAAATGTTACTTGGCTTTAGATTGCCGTGCACCAGAGGACCATAGCCATCAACTCTATATTCCTCGTGCAAATACACAAGTGCCCGGGCAGTGCCATGAGCAATCTCCATCCGTGTCTCCCAGCTTAGATTGCAATTTCTCTCCTCGCCATGAAGAAGTTCATCCAGACTTTCGCAATCTACATTTTCCCTAACCAACGCCTTCGAATCGGAAGCAACCACGAACCCGAAAACACGTAAGAATTAAATTCAACTCATTAAGGATAGAGGACTAATATTTAATAATAAATTTTAAAATAATTGTTAGAAATATTAAGTTTTCATTGATGTCAAAGGTAAAAATACATTCAAGGTTGGAATTGTGAGTTGTCAATATTATCAATAATATCAAAGGAAAAAATATATTCAAGTATGAAATTGTGAGTTGTGTGCTTGAGAAATTAAATTGGTGATGTATACTTTAATATTTAAATTAACTATTTAAATATTAAAGTAATATTTTTAAAGTGGGAAGTATTTAAATCAAAGGATTTAAATAATTGTTTAGAAGTGGGATGTATTTAAATATATTGAAAAATAATGTAAGGGTCGACCCTTATGTTGAAAGGTTCAAAAATTATTTTCATATATATTTGGTTCTAACATTATGGTGTGTGTGACTTTTGAAGTAGCACCTTCGTGTTGCCTTCGAAGAAAGATGTAGACACCAAAACAACACCAATCTGATTATGTGACCGCAAACACTGATCGCTTTGACAAACACAGCCCCCAGGGCAGCCCTCATAGGTCAAACAGTGGTCCTAACCACTTTCATAGCAATTTTGTAAGGTCAAGAAGCAATTTGGCACATTTAGACACTTTTCTCAATATTCATCTCACCCAGGGATGAATACTAACTGGGATTCGTCTCACCTAGGGGACGATTTCAAATCGTCCCCGGTCGGAGACGAATTCTAGGTTTAACGGGCAAAAAGAAAATGCGGCCAAGTGGCGGCCAAGGACAATCAATTATTGCCTCCTCGCCATGCATGCGCGTGTAGGTGGGTAGGTTGGCGGTTAGTGGACTGTCACAAGGGCGCTCATGGAATCCCGAGTCAGGGAGGAGTCTCCTCCCTCTTGGGAAGGCATGGTCGCCACATGGCATCCCTGCATGCCCCTCCAAAGAGACCCCATGGGTCTATAAAATGGTGGACTTTCCCACCCAAATGAGGACAGATTGGAGGCATTTTCAAGCAACGAAGTGCTGCTCGATTGAACACCCACTTGCATCCTTTTTTTGATTCGCCTTCTCACATCCATTAATCTCCTTCGTAAGGGAGGTTATTGGGTGGCTTTTGGAAGCGTGGATCTAACCCAAATCCAAAATTTGACCACCTTAAACCACCAATTTGTCGACACCCCAATCCTAAGAGGTTTTGGGCCCATCCCTAGTGGATTGGCGCCGAAATCAAGTGCCAACGGTGGGAGGCCCACTTGGGCATCCCGCATTTGTTTAAGTTTCATTATAAAATATTATAGATCATTTGTTTATATTGCATTTCATGTTATGCTGTCAAGATAATTCATAGCTTCAATTCCATAATGTTTTGATTATATTTCACCATGCTTTTTGTCGCTTTGTTGTCCTACTAACTTGCAGGTAGCGACATCAAATTCCCAAGGATAGAGGCCAAATTGGGAGAATCCGACCATCTAGGTCGTCCCAAAATGGCCCCAATTACATAACCCCTCTGTTTGTAGGTGTTTTGGAGGTCCTGGGATTCGACATTGGAGAAGTATCTTCTGATGTTGTTTCTTCTTCTTCAAGACTTGAAATAGAATTTACCTTTTCTTGTTTCTTTCCAAAACCTAGACCTATTGAACATGATGTTCTTTATTTTCCACGAATGAACTTATCCAAGTTCTTAGAGCTATTTGTGAAACTCTTCATCTTGATTTTGGAGTCCTGTAAATATTTCTTTAGAGTAGCCACTTCTTGTGCTAACTTCTCACATTCCAAGATTTTTTCTTCTAATTTTCTTTGAACTTACTTGCCTTGGCCTTTGACTTCTCTAAGTCCTCTATGAGCAATAATATTTCTTCATCACATTCTTGAAACTGACTTTCAAGCTTAGAGTGTTGCTTTATTACCTTCTTCATTGTGTCAAGAGCATAGATAAGTTCACCTTTGAGATCATAACCATTCTCTATTGAGTAGTCCTCTATTTTTTTGCCTTTGTCCATATCATTTCTTTCTTTTGACTTGCTTTCTATAGGATCACTCAATTATTTATCTTCCAAAACCATTAGAAGATTTTCATTTGGACCCAATCTTATGTGTTGATATCGATCCTCATTCTCTTTGTATAAATGACATTTTTCCCTCTTGATCTCATTGAGTACATAAAAATTTCTTTCTCTTATAGCACTTGCTACCAGTTTTCGAGTTTTAGACTTTCTTACTTCACATCGATCTTTATGAAAGGTTACCATATGACCTTGATCACAAAGTTGACTAATGCTCAAGATATTGTGTTTCAATCCTTCCACATATATAATATTTTCAGCTTTTTCTTTCCCATTGCCTATACTTAGAGTTCCTTTTCCACTGATTTTTGTTGAACCATTGTCCCCAAATTTTACTGACCCTCTATTTCCTTCTTTCAAAGTTATAAATTTTTCTTTTTCCCCTATCATGTGTCTAGAGCACCCACTATCCAGAAACCATTTCTCTTCTTTATCCTGAGCATGCAATGCTATTTGAACTAGCAAAGATTTTAGTTTTCCTTTTCCTTTTTCTTCTTTCCTAGTAGTTTGAGTTGTGGTCTTTCTACTAGACTTAGAATTTTCTAGATTGCTTCTTCTAGCTATATGCCCAAAGTTATTGCATTTGTAGCACTCAACATCATCATCCATATATGATGCAAGATAATCCATACTACTACTATCATAGTCTCTATTAATGCAATGCACAACTTTATGACCATATTTATTGCAAGAGAAACAATGTCCACGCAAGAAATTTTGTAACCTGTTTTGATGAGGACTCAATCTGGTATTCTTTCCTTTGTGATCTTCCTTTCTAGAGATATGGTGGGGTACCTTATTTTTTCTTGATGTGTCTACCTCTTGCTGACTTAATCTCTTGTTTATTTTAGTTCTACATTTTAACATAATAATTTATGTTGCCACTCTCTCAAGTCCTACTTCTTTGGCTTCCAACATATCTCTTAATTGATGTTCAATTTCTCTTATTTCTTTCTCTTCCATTTTGAGTTCTATTAGCCTTTACAAAAGCTCAATTCTTGCTGATTCAAAATCTTGAATTTGTTCCCTTAGTTGTGCATTATATTCTTGAATCCTTTCAAGATCTTGGAGACACTTGGAGAGCACTTCTTCAAAGTCTATACTTTCTTCACTCCCTGAGCACATGTGTGATACTGATGGATCCATATCTAAGTTGTTAAAATCTTTGTGGAGAGACCGACTCTGATACCAATTGAAGAACATGTGATTATACTAAGAGAGGGGGGTGAATAGTATAACATAAAACCTTTTCCCAAATAGAAGCATCAACATTAATGAAACCATAAACATCATACAAAGCATCACACACATAATACACACCATTTTAATGTGGTTCACCCAATGTGGGCTACCTCCACAAAGAAAATATTTTACTAAAACTTTCTCAATCAATCTCTTGGGAATCCTTCCCAAATTACAATGTTTATGGACTTCTATCCAAAGGAGATGTTGATCCCCTAATCTCAAGTTCATGGATCTATTCCACAGGAAAAATATTTCCCCTTCTTCTCTGGCTAGTGATCTTGTAGAAGACTTTGTCTCTATGCTGCACTGACTAGTGGATCTCTCTCCACTTGAAGACTTCTCACTCAGATCTTATCTTCAATTATCCTGGCTACTGTATATATATCCACTAATACTTTGTCCTCTATACTCTGTCACCAACAAAGCTCTGTCTCAATACTATACCAAACACAATTCAGTCGGTCTAGCATAGTTTTTCTCAATCTATTGCACTAAATATAGTACAATCGGTCTAGTATAATTCTTCTCAATAGGTTCTCTCAGAACCTACTCAAATATGCTCAATAGGTTCACACAAAACCTATCTAAATATTCTCAATAGGTTCACACAAAACCTTTCTAAATATGTTCAACAAGTTCATACAAAACCTATCTAAATCTAATCAACAAATCCTCTCTAGGACTTACTCAAATCTGCTCAATAAGTCTTCTCTTGGACTTGCTCACATCTGCTCAATAAGTCCTCTCTTGGACTTGCTCAAATCTTCTCAATAAGTCCTCTCTTGGATTTTCTCAAATTTTCTCAATAAGTCCTCTCTTGGACTTACTCAAATTTACTCAATAAGTCATCTCTTGGACTTGCTCAAATCTACTCAAGCAAGCTTTCACAAAAGCTTAACTCAAAACAGTCCACAAACCTTCTCAAAGACTTGTCTCAAATCTGCGTAACAAGCTCACACAAAACTTGTTCAATCTCATAGAATCGTAAAGAGAATTGCTAGAGACTCAATATGTTCTATACTCAAAGTACAATCAATATCTCAATTCAATCTCATAGAAGAATAAAGAAAAATTTTAGAGACTCTATATGTTCTATACTCAAATCCCAATCTCAACTTAATAGAAGCATAAAGAGAATTGTTAGAGACTCAATATGTCCTATTCTTAGATATTAATCTCAACTCAAATCAATCTCATAGAAGCATAAAGAGAATTGTTAGAGACTATATATGTTCTATACTCAAATCCCAATCTCAACTCAATAGAAGCATAAAGATAATTTTTAGACTCAATATGTCCTATTCTTCAATCTCAATCTCAAATTAAATCATAATATAGAATAGTAAACTTGGAATCACTATCTGATATAATTACCTCTAGGAATCCATGTAGTCTAAACACTTATTTAAATAATCTATTAACCACCACTTGAGCATCATCCTTGGTGCTCCCAGGTATGAAGTGTGTAACCTTGGTCAATTTATCAACCACAACAAAGATTACATTGTGCTGGTACCTAGTCTTAGGTAAGCCTACAATAAAATCCATTGATATGATCTGCCATTTCTGAGTAGGTATACTATGGAGATATAAATATCCTATAGGATTCTTGTATTTTTCCTTGACCTTCTGGCACTCAAGGAATTAGACCACAAAATCTATAATATCCCTCTTCATTCCTACCCAAAAAAGTCCTTTTATATTTTCTCTCATTTTTATCCTTTGGGGTGAGTCATATAAGGATATTTATGGGTTTCTTACATAAATATCTTCCTTAAATTACCTAATTTTGGTATGATGATTCTCTCTTGATAACATACGATGTCATTTATCACCCCAAATTCCTTATTTCTCTTCAGATTTTCTCTTATCTTGGCTAGAATTGCATAACAATATTTGTCTTGATATTGCTCTTATCTTACTTGGTCCATGAGAATTATGTGGCTCCTGGTTATGGCTACTATGTATCTCCTTCTACTCAAGGCATCTGCAACCTTATTTTATTTTCCTTTAATGTACTCAATTTCAAAATCGTACTCAGCGAGGAACTCGACCCACCTTCTCTGCCTCACATTGAGTATTGGTTGAGTAAATATGTATTTCAGACTCTTTTGGTCTGATTTTAACTCAAAGGGTCTTCCTACCAGATAATGGTGCCAAAAATTCAAAGCATGAACTATAACGGCTAACTCTAAATCATGATTAGCATAGTTAGCCTCATACTTTTTGAGTTTCCTTGAAGTATAAGCCACTACTGACTCTCCTTGCATGAGCACTCCCCCTAGCTCTTCTAATGATGCATTAGTGTATACTATAAAGTCTTCTTGAGAATCTAGAATTTTTATTATTGGTGCGTGCAGTAGTAATTTTTTGCTTCAACATGGTGAAAGCAACCTCACACTACTTCATCCATTTGAATTCCTTCACCTTCTTTTGGATATTAGTTATCATCGAGGTAATTTTTGAGAAATCCTTTATGTGATGCTGGTAATAGCTCGTTAACACCATGAAGCTTCTTACTTCAGTAAAATTTATAGGGCATGACCAATTTATCATGGCCTCAATTTTCTCTGGATCCACCATGATCCCCTCAACCAATATGATATACCCCAAATAGCGCACCTTCAAAACATAGAAATTACTCTTGGCTAGATTCCCGTAGAGTTAATTTTCCCTTAGCAATTCTAACATGATATTGAGATATTTATCGTGCTCTTCCTTATTCCATGAGTATATTAGGATATCATCAAGCAATACAAGGACAAACTGGTCCAGATGCCTTCTAAACACACTTTTCATTAAAATAATGAAGGCAACGGGAGCATTTGTCAACCCAAAAGGTAGGATGGTGAACTCGTAATACCCATACCTTGTCATAAATATCATTTTTTGAGTGTCTTCCTCCTAAATCCTCATATGGTGATACCCTAAACTTAGGTCTATCTTGTTAAATACTGTGGCATCTCTTAGTTTTTCGAATAAATTCTTGATCCTGGGTAGGGGGTACCGGTTCTTGATTATAGATTTATTTAGCATCTTACAATCAATACACAATCTTAGAGATTTATCCTTCTTTTTCACAAATAAAATGGGTGTTCCCCATGATGACACACTTGGTTTTATCAACCCTTTTTCCAATAACCCTTGTATTTGAACCTTTAACTCATGCATCTCAATAGGTGACATCATATACGGAGATCGATGGATGGGTTTCACTCCTGGTATAATATCGATGGTAAAATAAAATTCTCGCATAGGAGGGAGCCCTGGTAGATACTTTAGAAATACATCCTAAAATTCCTGTAGAATTGAGTGTGCCTAAATCAACTCATCCTTTCGATCTATTTCAACTTTTTTCATATTTACAACATAAACAATCCCTCCTTTCTTGAGGGCTTTATTCAACTACATAGCTAACAACATATGGGGTTTGAATGCCCCCTACTTGCTATAAATTTGTACCCTCTTTTTATTTCCCTCTGAATATTCAATCCATCTATCTCAAAAATTGATTACGGCTTGATAGGCTTGTAGCCAATCCATTCCTAGGACCACATCACAGGAATGAAGTGGGGACATGTACAAGCAACCTTCTTTGGTTCCACTATCTAAAGTAATTTCCACCCTTGGGAAACATTGGTTTATGGAGTAGGTCTATCCATATCCATACTCAACCTTCCATCCATGAGCCAAATACCTTGGCCTTTAAGGTATATATTTGGCTAATTTACAACAAATAAAACTATAAATGGCTCCACTATCTACTAAGATATCTACTTGTTTATCGAATATCTTACCTTTGATGATTAACGGGGTGTCTTGCCCCTCAAGTTTATGATTCCTAGTTGTATTGTAGATCTTATGCATTGGTTCCTTTCCTTTGTTGTTGGGCGTGCTTGTCCCTAGCTGATACGAGTGTTTATTAGCATAGTGCATCCCTTTGCAATGGTAACATCCATCCTTGGGCCCTTGTCTCTTTTCTATTTTTTGCTCCTCATACTTAATCATCAGTACTGGAGATTATGGCTTCTGTGGGGGAGGTTTAGCATTATTAGATTTGTTTTCTTTCTTAAAGAAGTTCTTATTGAATTTATTTTGGATTCTATTAAATTTATTATCTAGATTCTGGGGGTTCTTAGCCTTTCGTTCTTGCTCTACCTCCCATTTTATAACCCCATTGCTATTCCTATTCTTTAGTTCCTGATGTTCCTATTCGGTTAGGTTTTCATACTTATAGTGGAAATGTGACTCTAATTTCTTTTCTAAATCATAAGACTTTTGCAAGGACTTAGTCTCTTGCATATCTACGTCATGCTTTATCCTATATTACAATCTATGGGTAAACTTATGAATCTGCATATTCTCATTATATGTAGTTACACACTTCAACAACTTTACCAACTTTTTGTAGTATACCTCAAACTTCAATGCATAGAAGTGCGTCGTGAGGAATCTCTTCTTGAATATTTTTATAAATTCCTTCCATGAAATTTCTACCATTTCAATATTGGTTTCCTCATAGTAAGTCTCCCACCAATCTAGGGCAGCTCCTTCCAGGTAAATAGTATTCCAAACCATCTAAGTACCTGAAGAATATCCCTTTACTATGAATAAGACTTCTAACTCTCTTAACCAAGCTTCAGCTACATATCCCTCCCCTTCTCCATCAAATATGCATACATTCTTTTGGTCTCTTACCATATATTTCTCCAATAGGGTTCTTGCCTTCTTTTGTTCCACTGTTAGCCCCTCAACTTGGTTGACTTTCGAATCTCTAGCTTGCAAATTTTTATTCTCCATAGTTTCCAGTACTTGTATTAACTAGTCTTGCAACTCGACAACTATAGTAGTAAGTTCCTCTATTCTTGCATTGGGGACTCCTAAATCCTCATTCTGGATCTCTTCTTCAAAATTACTTTGTCGAGTCTATCTAGGTGGAGGTCTTTTCATCCTGGCCTTGGATGGCATCTTGATCTAATTTCCACCAAAAAAGAGTTAGGTTACAGTTATCCCTTAACTAAATCACTAACTTGACCATAATACAGAGTCCTTATTTCACTAATTATTAGAGGTCTAACTAGGATGAGGTTCCAAGGTGAGGATATATCATCAATACAAAATCCCATACTAAGGTATCTTTAATATTCATCCTTCCTCATAATCAATTCCATTAGAACCTACTAAGCAAAGACTCTAGGTTACTCTGAATTTCAGCTTATTCCCAAGTGGACCTCTATTGGAGATCCCTAAATATCTTTTACAATGCATAAGAAGCTATATACCCTCGAACCTAGAGCTTTGACACCAAATGTAACAACCCAAAAACATAAAAACAAAAACACACAAACAAAAAGAAATTTTTATAGATATATTTTTTTGACTAAGGAGAAGGATATATAAATCCTCAATCAACCTTAGACCAACTTAATGTTTGGAATCCCCTAAGTTTCTCAATAACTATACCACACAATATTCCCTTCATGCAAGTCCCATCTATGCAAGCCTATCTTATGTTATGCACATCAGTCCATCCCTCTCATCAGTCCTGATGAGCTAGACTTATCACCTCCAATCGTTGGAAGGTGTACATGCATCTCCATATCCACATAAGCCATTATGTGTGGGCATGCTAGGTGTACTATGAGCTAAGCTATCAATCTTATCCATTGACAAGCTATCTTAACTCTGGTACAATCTTCCAAACCTAGTTACCAATCTCCCTAAGGGGGTCTCAAGCCCTTAGGTAACCTTTAAGTTCACCTAGAATTTACTAATGTTTCTTTACTTTAAATATCACAAGGGCATAGAATTCTAGATACTAAATCTAACAAAAATGAACTATCAATAAGCAAGAGTAATCAAGCGCACAAAAATAATCACCAATTAAACATACATTAAAGAAATTAAATGCAAAAAACTAAATAAAGAGATGTTCAATATAGCATTTGCAATGTTCATTTAGATACATAAGTATGGTACACCCCATACGCTCCAAAATTCTTTACATCCATTTCATCAAGGAAATCTCCCCATAATCTAGTCTATTGCATAAATAATAAGGTGTAAGGTATATAGAAAACTTTATTTGGTCCATCTCATGACTTTGGCCTTCCCACTCTTCCATCAATTAAGTGAGGATAGTAGGAGATCAGGACACTCATGGATCTAGATAGACATGCTTCTAAATGTACTTACTTATTTCATTACCAAATTATAACTATACAAATAACCCAAGCAATTCAACTTACTAATGCATAGTACTTATCATAGAAACTACCCTTTTCATTTTTCCTCTCATCCAACTTGAGAGAATAAGTCAACCATGCATTATCCAATAAGCTCTGTTTGCAATAAATGGACTACACTTCTTAGCAATTAAAATCCCATACCCTCAGTTGCTAAGTAAATTGGGTTCACACATTCCATCACTTAAAGTAACTACTATAATTCCTAATAAACTATTTTTTTCATTTCATAATCTAAGGTCTCATATGCTTAAATTACAAAATAACCATCATTCCATTTTATTTCATAACATAAGGTCCCATACCCTTAAATTATAAAACAAACATAATTCCATTTTATTTCATAACATAAGGTCCCATACCCTTAAATTATAAAATAACAACCATTCCATTTTATTTCATAACATAAGGTCCCATACCCTTAAATTATAAAATAACCATTTTTCATTTTATTTTATAACATAAGGTCCCATACCCTTAAATTACAAGATAACAATAATTCCATTTTATTTCATAACATAAGGTCCCATACCCTTAAATTAAAAAACAACAATCATCCCATTTTATTTCATAGCATAAGGTCCCATACCCTTAAATTACAAAATAACAATCATTCCATTTTATTTCATAACATAAGGTCCCATACCCTTAAATTACAAAATAACAATCATTCATTTTATTTCATAACCTAAGGTCCCATACCCTTAAATTACAAAATAACCATCTTTAATTTTATTTTATAACCTATTGTCCCATACCCTTAAATTACAAAATAACCATATTTCATTTTTATTATTCTAAAATCTATCATTTTAAATAATGAGAAACACTTCAGAGAACAAGAAAACAACCAACCTCTAGCAAGGAAGGACACAAGGTGGACTAAGATTCGACCGAAGTAGCTTCTACCTCAATAGCCCAAGGGTAGATGGTACTCACTTACCCATGGCACCAATAGTTGTTGTGATATATCATGTCATCCTTAGTGCCAATGACATTTGAGGTGACTTCCCAACCAGGTTTTGACTGTAATGAGAGGTTTACTGAAAGCACGAGGATACGAAAACAAAAAGGAATATGCCACAAGAAAGGACAAGAAAGAACATATATAAATTGACACAAGATAAAAGCAATATGAAATGTGGTAATCTCTTTATTGATATGCTTTATAAACTATGTTACAATACGTCTCCTTCCTTTTTAGGGGATAGGAGAGTCAAATGTGTTTCTCGTCACAACATCCATGGCCAACAATCCTTCTTTCGCATGCCCACATGTAAGATGGACGGACCAAAACGTCACCGCCACTTGCGTATGTGATTATTTGCTCTTTCCTGCTCCTCTGCTATTGGAAACCTGCATTCAAAGAAACAAAAAATATTAGTAGCACCTGCAGACAGAATGGAACATGTATTTCCCAAAGCCTATTGTCAATGTATGCATGAAAATAATAAAATGACTATCAAATGACCTCTGATTGACCTGAAATTTTGACAAAAGCATAAAAATATTATCAGAAGACCACTGCAAAAAGAACAGTCTAGAAATTCCTCATAGATTTGTATTCGCTCCAGGGTGGGACGAATAGGACTATGACAATTTGCCAGAAAGCACCCTATTCAATGTCCTACTTAGGAAGCTCCAAAAGACCTACAAAGTTGGGGTTAGCTAATTGGGGGTGTTTTGGGAAGACCCAGATGGTCATATTTCTCCAATTTTTCCTCTAGCACCCATATTTTGAAGATGGCATCTGCAAGTTAGTGAAGGCGGGAAATAACAAAAACCTGGTCAAAACTGCTCAGAATGAAATGAAATTTGAACTGTAACCTATTTAACCTATCTAGAATCAAATGCAAAAGAAAAACCAAAGAAATCTATCACATATTTCTAATCGTCCCGAGGTGGGGCGAATAGGACTGTGATAGTTTGGGGAGCGCCCGGGGGCAGGATGCCCACCATTTGGGACACTATTTTGGCACCAATCCACTTGGGATGGGTCCAAAACTGATTATGGGGTGTTGTCAAAAAATTTGGTGGATAGTTGTGGCCAAAAATCAGGTTTTGGGTTCGGATTCGTGCTTCCAATAGCCACCCAATAACCTCCCTTTCGAATGAGAGATTAAGGATGTAAAAGCACAAATCACAGTTAGGTAGGTAAATTGGCAGCACTTCGTTGCTCAAATTCTCCTTCTCTGTATATATTTTGGGTGGGAAAACTCCCCAATTTATAGACCTTAAGTTCTCCTTGTTTGAATTGCGCATGTGAGGGCGCCACTTGAGTTAACTGTCCTATTTTCAAAGAAAAGCTAACTCCTTGATAAAAAAGCTTCTTGCATGAGGTTTCTAAAATAAAGACACTCATCACTGAAGTCTCTCTTCTTGAATAAAAGCTATTCCTCGCAATTGCATGGCCTGAAGCCTTAGTTAACTGGCGGAGTTATCGAGGTTTGACTTTTTTCTAGTCAAACTTGCTATTTGCCTCACCCTGGGGCGAATGCTGATATTCGTCCCTGGGTGGGATGAATGCCAGTTTGTATTCGTCTCGGGGTGGGACGAGCAGAGAGAAAGGTGCCAAAAAGGTGCCAAATTGACCTATGACCTCTAAAACTACTTTTGGAAGTGGTTAGGACCACTGTTTAACCTCTGGGGGCTGCCCTTGGGGCTGTTTGTGTCAATGCGATCAGCGCTTGTTGTCACGTAATCAGATTGGTGTTGTTTTGGTGTCTACAGATGCCCCTTTTTGGGAAGCGCTATGCAAGGCGCAACGTCGAGAAAAAATAGATAACCAAAGCACTAATGATTAGGGTTTCTCAGTAACCTAACCAAATCTTGATGCCCCAAGTATGGAAAGGGCACGCATTCTTGAATCCTTGCTTCTGACGAGCTAAGGAACTTAAATCAAGTGTTAACCTTGTTCGATGAGGTGTTACTTGAGCTTGGACATTGATCAGTCATGAATAGGCAAAGGGCGCAACCTTTTGTCTGTTGGAACCTTGAGTTCATGATTCATGAATGCCAAGTTTTTGATCAGCTTGTGATAATTGCTTGTTTGCTGCCCCAAGCAGGGGCATGATTATCTTTGTCAATGATCCTTTGAATGCGTGTCATTTCCATGATTGGGTATATCGTTGTTGATTGGCAACTAAGTGTGACTACCCCCTCAAGCGACGAATCGATGAGGGAATGACCGACATGAGAAAAGTGATGAGTCATTTGACCCAAGATGACTTAGGTAAGGGTGCCTTCAGTTGTTTACCATTGAATGCGAAAGCAATTTCTGAACATTCTGACCTATTTTTGGTGGGTGTTAACCCTTTTTGTGACGCATTTTGGAGCTAAGATTGACAAAAATCCGTCCTCCCGTGGAGCGGTCCAGCTATGGTAGCCTTCTTAGGGAGTAGGATAGTGACAATTTATAACCCCAATGCCTATTTTGGATGCCAAGAATGTTAGGCACAAAAGCGCCTTCGTTCGGCAATGTTATTGCTATTTTTGGATGGGTTTTGACCCGTTTTGGTGATGTCGTTTGGGGATGAAATTTTTGAAAATATGTCTTCCCGTGGAGTGGTCCGGCTATAGTAGCCTTCTTAGGGAGTAGGATAGTGAGTATTTGTGACCCCGACATCAGTTTTGCATGCCCGAAATGTCTAGTGCAAAAGCATTCTGATCGGACACTGTTAGGGCTTGTTTTGGTGCATTTTTGTGCATTTTTTTGCTATTTTTGAAATTTTTGCTCTGTATTCATCCCAGGGTGGGACGAATTCCTATTTTGTATTCATACCAGGGTGGGATGAGCGCTAACCAGAGCGTTCATCCCAGGGTGGAACGAGTACAGGCTCAAAAAGCCTATTTAAAGGCCAAAACTGAGTTTTGGGCTCATTTGCATTTGTTTTTTTGGGTGATTTGGAGCTTTGAGGAGGAGGAGGTCAATTCTGCGAAGCGAAGCACTGCCAAAATTTCTTGCGACCATGAGTGCACATACCAGATCGAGCAGTGGAGCTGAAGCGATACCCGTGAGTGCCCTTCCTCTTTATTACTTTGCGTTGCAATTGAAAAATCGCATTTTGCTTATTTCTTATGTTTTTTTTTTTGTTTTGTTTTGTTTTGTTTTTGTTTTTGTTTATGGTTTTAAAAATGAAAACCCTAGTCTATGAAAACTTAACTGCAAACTTAATTTAACCCTAGTTAAACACAGATCAAAAGTTAAGTTGAAAAGTAAACTTAGAAAGTTAGTTTAAAATAGAACTTAAAAACTGCGTTGAACCTGAATGAAACCAAAATCTAAATTGTAAGTTAAAAAACGTAGGGTACCACTAAGCGAAAAGCGTAGCGTGAACCCTAGTTGACTGTTGTTTTTTTTTTTGTATATCAGTTAGAATTAGAAACCCTAGATCTGACAAATGATTTTGTTTTTGTTGTTAATTAATCAGTTAGAATTTAAAAACCCTAGGGCTGACAAATTAATTTTTTTGAATTTTTGTTGTGTTTTTGAATTTATCAGTTAGTATTAGAAACCCTAGGACTGACAAATTAATTTTATTGAATTTTTGCTTTGTTTTTGGCTGTACAGTTTTAATGCATTATTGTATATACATGTTAGGGTTGTATAGTGTTTCATTGTTTTTAATGTTTTTGTGTTGTTTTCTTTTGCAGGTTGTGAAGAGCCGGTATCGGGTGCCTACTATTTTTACTGAAGCGTGTGCGGCGCTGACCTTGGCTGACTAGGACTGGCTTGACGCCCTTGGGCTCAAGCAGGTGACTCGACTGGAGCCGGTAGTCGGGGATCGGGCCTATCTGATGGCCCTGATCAATCTATGGGATCCCCGGACTAATACCTTCCATCTCCCAACAAGGGAGATAACGGTGACCTTGGAGGATGTCTATCGGATTCTTCGAATTCCAATAGATGGACTGCCGATCCAGACGACACCACGGGATCGGAGGACAATGGTGTAGACACCAAAACAGCACCAATCCGATTAAGTGACTACAAACACTGATCGCATTGACACACACAGCTTTCAGGGCAGCCCTCAGAGGTCAAACAGTGGTCCTAGCCACTTACACAGCAGTTTAGAAGGTCGAAAAGTAAACAAAGAAAAGTTGGTCGTTTTAACAAGCCTTAAGCAAAAGCAAGCAAGCCTTAAGCAAGAAAAAGCAAGCCTTAAGAAAAAGCAAGCCTTAAGCAAGAGCAAACTTTAAGCAAGAGCAAACTTTAATTAAAAGCAAGCCTTAAGCAAAAGCGAACCTTGGCCGAGGGTGTCGCGAAATCGCGACGTCGCGATTTCACGACGTCGCAAAATCGTGACACCTAAGGCCCAAAGGGGAGCCTTGGCCGAGGGTGTCACGATTTCGTGACGTCACGAAATCGTGACACCTAAGGCCCAAAGGGGAACCTTGGCCGAGGGTGTCGCGAAATCGTGACACCTAAGGCCCAAAGGGGAGCCTTGGTCGAGGGTGTCACGATTTCGTGACGTCATGAAATCGTGACACCTAAGGCCCAAAAGGGAGCTTTGGCCGAGGGTGTCACATTTTGCGACATCACAAAATCGTGACACCTAAGGCCCAAAGGGAGCCTTGGCCGAGGGTGTCACGATTTTGCGACGTCACGAAATCGTGACACCTAAGGCCCAAAGGGGAGCCTTGGCCGAGGGTGTCACGATTTCACGACGTCACGAAATCGTGACACCTAAGGCCCAAAGGGAGCCTTGGCCGAGGGTGTCACGATTTCATGACGTCATGAAATCATGACACCTAAGGCCCAAAGGGAGCCTCACCTGAAGTGTCGCGATATCACGACGAACTTCGCATTTCAATCAAAGGCGCCATTAAATCAATCAAAGGTAAATTTAATCAATCAAAGGCAGACATTAAAACGACTTAAAGCAGACGTGAGACAAGTGGCAGCCGAAGACAGTTAGTTATTGCTGCCTGCTATGCATGCGCGCGTAGGTGGGCAGATTGGCAGTTAGCGGACTATCACAAGGGCAATCATGTAAGCCCTAGTCAAGGCGGAGTCTCCTCCCTTTTGAGAAGGCATGGCCGCCACGTGGCATCCCTGCGTGCCCCCTCCAAAGAGACCCCATGGGTCTATAAAATGGTGGACTTTCCCACCCAAAAGAGAGAGGTTGACAAGCATTTTTTAACGCAACGAAGTGCTGCAAAACCAGAGACCCGATTGCATTCCTTTCGAATTCATTCTTCTACACCTGTAATCTCTTTCGCAAGGGAGGTTATTGGTGGTTTTAGAAGGTGGATCCGAACCTTGACCCGACATTGGACACAGTAGTCCATCAATTCGACGACAACTCAACCTGCAAGATTTTGGGCCCTTCCCTAGTGGATTGGCACCGAGATCAAGCTCTAACAGGGCGGCCCGCTTGGGCACCCACACACTTTTTTTCTTAATTTAATTTATTTTATATTTGTTTTATTTTCATTATATTTTTAATTATTTTATCGAATATATTTTCATTATCGTTATCTATTTTATTCATATATCTATATATCTATTATTTTTTTTTTTTTGTATTTTTATTTTTTTATTTGTTTTTTTTAATGTTCATTATTTTTATTTCTTATTTTATTTTTTCATTATTTAACGTTCTATCCTTTGTTGCAGGTGCTACTAACGTCTCTGTGTTTCTTTGATCGCAGGAGAAGCAGGAGCAAGGATTCATCGACATAAGCGGCGGCAACACTTTGGCCCGCCCATTTCAAATGTGGGCATGCGAAGAAGAAGTATTAATCATGATTGTAAGAAATATGCTAACTCTCCTAGCCCTTGAAAAGGGAGGAGATGTCTTGTAACCGAGATGGACCATTAATAAAAAGGGTTGTGCTCTCTGACTTCATTATATCCGTGTTATTTCATGCATCATTAGTTATTTTCATTGCATTAATTATTTTTCTTTCGGAATCTCATGCTTTCAGTGGCGATCACGGTGGGACCTAGTCCCCTAGTTTTTAGATTCAAAACTAATTAAAATTTATGTTTTTTTGCTTAAAGTACCGGCGAATCAAAAATTGAAAAAAGACAATGAGAAAAGAGGTAACGTTCTAAATCATTTTATTTTTTTTTTTTTTTTTTTTTTTTTTTTTTTTTAAAAGAGAAAGTTTCATCAATTTTCTTGCTTTATTTATTTATTTTAAAAAAAAAAAATTCCTCAAATTTCTATTTTGTTTTCCGTTTGTAGTGTTTGTATGGCTTAGGGAAATTTTCTTTTTTTTGCTGCTTGTTTCATTTTTTTAAATAAAATGAACCACACACACTTCACGTGGTAAAATTAAACCAAGGAGCTGGTCGTAAGACCCCAGCCCTTGAGCAAGACCAACGGTGGGTTCATCACCACCTTGGCTTAGCTTTGCATCCATTTCCTCGATTGTCACTGTTGTTAGGCGTAAATCCTGATGAAAGCTGACCGAGTGTCGCTGGGGTGATTCCCATGCGCACGAGGATAAGTCTTCTATGGTAGGTGTCATTAACAGGACAATCCCCCTTTCGTACCGCCTATGTTCCACGTACCATCTGCTCTCACGTACCTATAGTTTCCCTCTCGTAAGGGCGGGTATATAGAGAGGTTGGTATATCGGTCCGACAATGGTATATTGAAGGGGTGACCATTTATGGGAGTCATATGAGCCAACATTATGCATTTAAACGTTCTTCAAAACTTGCAAAAACAAAACAAAACATCAAAATGCACTAAACCAGTTTAGGACACACTATTTAATCCTTAAAAGAGATAATCACGGTTTGTGTATGTGTGTGTTCATTTCTGCTTAGTGTAAACAAAAAGAAAAATCATCATAAACGAGATAAAAATCTGCTTAGATAGTAGAGAAGCACCACAATGGTGTACACCCGTAGCCAAGCCCAATCAAGGGCGGACGCTACGGAAGGTGCACAAAGAGAGGGCGCTGGTCGCCTTCGCTTTAGCCCTGAGGACTTGGCCATACCGCCTTGGCGGTCTGGCCTACAAGAGAGTCCACATCAGGCCACATCAAAAAGGAATTATTGGGACCCTCCTCATTGGAGTATACCCATTCAACACAGCCCCTTTCGGGAAGAAGCTTTACATGTAGATCTCAATGTAAATAGACAACCGCCTCTTGAGGCTAGATCTGAGTGGCCACAGCGCGATGAAGCGCTAGAGAGGCATAGTGTCCATGAGGAGAGACAACGTGAATATGGTACCTCTCCTTTGCCTCCCATTAGAACAGAAAGACAAAACCCAGAGCGTAGGGCTCTTCACACAGGGCGAGCTAACTCCGCCCGCCCCTTTCAAACCCATGAAAGGGAGTACGAGGAAAGCCATCGCATTCCTCGAGGACAACAAACAACGTGGGAACCTTGCATTTCCGCACCTGCTAGATATCATGATCACACATCGAGGCCAGAGCCTCAAGTAAATGCCGCCTACCTCGACAGAGGGAAGCGACCCATTGAAATTTTAGATCATCAAGATCGAGGCAAACACATAGGAGAAA
The DNA here is from genome assembly GCA_028583015.1 of Wollemia nobilis. Taxonomy (NCBI): domain Eukaryota; kingdom Viridiplantae; phylum Streptophyta; class Pinopsida; order Araucariales; family Araucariaceae; genus Wollemia; species Wollemia nobilis. The sequence continues at coordinate 58,554 of JAQPPZ010004225.1, forward strand.
CATTCAAGCCTCCTGAGCAAAAGAGGGCAGACCAAGTTGACCCGACAGTCGCCAGACATGCCGCCCGCCAAGCCCGAATCACGCAGCTTGAGCAAGGTCATCAGGAGTTAGAGTACTTATACCGCCTGAATAAAGAGCGCATGCAGCACGAAGCGGATGAGTTGCGCTATAAACTACCTGAGAGGGTGCCAACCCCTCGCACCCAAAGAGCAGAACAATATGAGAGGCACAACCCTTTGGTGCAGGACAGGTCTCCGCGACCTCGTCAAGCTTTGCCTCCGAGACCTTATAGACCCGAGAGGGAGGCCACTCCCCAAAACAATGATGGGTACCCTCAGCGGGGACTCAATCAGGGTCATAGGTCTCGCCCAGAGACTCCTCAAGAAGTTTATGAGGAGTATGAACCAGAAATAGAATGGGCCAAAATGCCCCATCAAGGCGGGAGGGCTGCCACTCGGCCACCCCCCCATAGGCCTCCAGTCTCCCATAACTCACAACGGGAGCAAACAAAAGAGGAAGAAATAAAATCTTTCGATGCATACAAAGCGCTATTAGAGCGTTTGGAGTCCGTGGAGACAAAAGCTTCTGGGCATCAAAAGCCCACATTACGTCAACTCCGTAGTCATCCAGTGCATCCCTCAGTGCCCACACCTCTTTACCCCGAACATTTCAAGTTGCCTCAATTGGCAGTCTTTAAAGGTGAAGAGGATGCACAAGAACATGTCACAAGATTCCTAAGTCAATGCTTCGGCATCCAAGATAATGACGCATTGTTGCTTAGGACATTCATAACCACATTCGTAGGCCCTGCCTCGGATTGGTTCACACAATTACCAAAACATAGCATAAACAACCTAGATCAATTAGTAGATGCGTTTCTTGAACGCTTTGCCTTCAACACAAAGAAGAAGGCATCACCGAGTGATCTGGCCAGCCTCGGCAATATGAGGAAGAAACAATGGCAGCATACAGGAATCGATGGAGGGCTTTGCTTTCTAAGCTACCCTACCTTCCCCTATGTCTGATCTCACACAGATGTTTGCACGGAGTTGCTTAAAATCAATCTTTGGGCTATTGCCGCTGCAGCAATACGACAGTTTAGAAGAAGCTTTGGCGCAAGCCAGAGTTATAGAAGAGATCAAAATAGGCGAAGGCGCAATCGCCAAGCCTAAAAAGAAAGAGTGGAATAAAACCACTAAGACCGGGACAACGCAATCACAACCCGCTACGGTTAACCAAGTTGCGATAAATGTCCCCAAGCCTGTGCAAGAAATACAGCCCCAAAAGGCTAATTACCAGGAAGTGCCTCCTAGTTATGAAAGAGATAATAAGAAACAGGAGCAGAATCAGCAACGTCGCCCTAGGCGACAATTCACCCCTTATACGGAGTCTAGGGACTCCTTATTTGACCGCTTGTTAGCGGCAAATTTAGTCACCCTTCCAGAGATCCAAACTGTAGACCCTAACGCTCCCAAGCCTAAGGGATACAGAGAGGAATTATATTGTAGATTCCATAGGCGAAGGGGACATGACTTGAATGGATGCTGGAAATTCAAAGGATTAATCCAAGATTTGATCGACAATAAAACATTGGCCGTGGACAACCCCATAGCGCCAAATAATCAACAAATGGGGGTATTCAAGGACCCTTTGCCTGCCCATGAGGCACAGGCAAAACCTCTCCAGGTTAATGAGGTGCGACAGAATCTTCCCATGCAAGGATTTGTGGGAATGATCAGCATAGTGACCAGGAACAAAAAGTACCCAGCAGTTGCCCCCGAGGTAGCTACAAGGGAAGTTCCAACAACGTCGCAGCCTCAACAACGCCCTGTGCAGTTGCCTCCGCCTAGACCCGAGGTCACGATACGGACCAAACTCACGCAGAGTTTGCGGACCACATCGGCTAGGCTTTCCATTTACGAGCTTATTCAACAGTCAACACCTCATAGGGAAGCTCTTATGGAAATTTTAAAAGCCATCGAATTACAGCCTCACGAAGCAAATTCTTTCAACAACTTCGTGGGACATGTGAAACGATGTACGGAGCCGGTCATTACCTTCAGAGAGGATGAAGTCAAAACAATATCGAATGACATGGCAGATCCACCCTTGCACGTTATCGCGTGGGTCAACGGGATCCCGTACAAGAGAGTGTTGGTAGATACTGGCTCGTCCAGTAACATCATTACCACTGCAGCACTAAAACATTTGAAGCTGCCAGCCTCTCATATCACAGCCTCCACATACACACTGCGAGCTTTCAATGATGCAATATGCTCGATAGTCGGCACAGTTGTTCTGCCTGTCCAGGTAGGACAAAAGACAATACCTACATTGTGCCATGTGTTGGAAGGCGAGATGGCTTACAATATACTGCTAGGGCGGCCTTGGATCAGGGACATGAAGTGTGTCCCTTCGATCGCTCACCAGTGCTTAAAGTATGCATTTGAAGGAGAAATACATGTAGTCCCGATGGACTTAGAACCCTTCAAGTATTGCAATGCGGTGCAATTAATGCCTCAATCGACCCTCCCTTCAACGCATTTGGATTTCCAGTTAAATCCATCTAAACAGGGTCCAATACCGCAGGCACCACTAGTGACCAAATCATCAAAATCCCAGCCAGGTGAGTCTTCATCATCTGCTCCTTCACTACCAATGCCACCTGTCATGGCTAAATAGAAGGACAAGGGAAAATAGATCATGGAAGAGGCTCAGCCCCTAGAAGAGGGGTTGCCAACAATTTCAACGGTATCAACAGAGGAAATACCTAGCACAACGGAAGCTGAGACTCCTAAAACACCAAACATGGAATGGACTCAGGAAGGACTCCCGTTCCCTCCCTCCCAAGCATCAACAATCACTGTTGAAATGGCCAGTACAGGCCTGGGGGAGTATTTAGTGCAGAATGTTGTGGCAACGCCCGCATTAGAATCAATACAGGACATGGGGAGACCTCGCCTTCCCATAGGAACAGTTGTTCCTCTAGGTTACCCACCAAACCAGACAAATTTTGTGTATGGGGGCCTTGATCATGGTCTTGAACCATGCAAGCAAAAGGAAGAAGACGAAGAGCCTTTTGCTGAAAATATCAACTATCTGTCAAACCCGGACTTCGCTCTAAGATATCTCGGCCAATGCAATTGGCATGGATACGGGCTAGGCAGATATGAGCAAGGGATGCGTGTCCTTTGCCAACCAAGATATCAGATGCCATATGATAAGTCAGGAGTAGGGTTCAACCACCCCCTGCCCTTAGACATCTTGGTAGAAAATATGCAAGGCCTAGAAATAGGCAACAAGGGGGGATTGGCACCAGATCTTTATGCCAACCCAAATACAGAATATACATTGGGAGATTACCTCCCATGGTCAACAAACACCCTTGGCAACAGCAATAATCCCTCTCCTTTGCTAGAGAGAGGTGAAAGTTCGGACATTAATCCCCAAAGAGAACATAAACGGTGTCCGGACATCTTTTGAAGTTGTTCCCCTTAGAGGTTCCAGTTGAGTCAATACAGTGTCAAGAGAATCAGGTCCCTCCACCAAGAGTGGAACAACCGCAATGGGACCAGATTAACTTGCTGGAACAAGGAGAACCCTCAATGTCGCAAGTAACAGTTGCTGAAGAGAATGAACATTTTTGGATCTCCGAAAGTGATTCAGAAGATGAGACTGAGATGATCTATCTCAATCATGCGCGACGGAATAATCACCCTTTAACTCATGAAGATCTGATGGGACAGATGGGCATAAGGTTAGGGCATGAATGGTGGGTAGACCCAATGGGGTGGGACCAAGTGTTGGATCCATGGCTCCAAATTCACGATGAGCACCGTCCACCCCGAGACCCTATCATGACAACAGTGCCGAGGGAAGACCCTGTCCTCCTATCAGCACATAGGGCCGATCCGTTCGTGCCCGTTCCCCTAGAGCCAGATCCGAGTATAGGGAGCATCCAGAAGATTCAAGTTATCACACCCATGGTAATGGAGACCAAATTCATTCCATCCACATGATCTCCATTGATTTGACCGCACCCATCCGCAATCCGGCCGATCCAAATGGTCATTGCATCTAGACATAGATGCCATCGACTGGGATCACGTCAATTCACCTTTATCACCATCAGAGTACTGGCCTTTCGGTGAAATGCCTCATTTTACCCCAAGGACAACTCAAGATATTTTTCAAGCTGAAGAGGAACCCGAGGTTCCAAACGTAGATCTAAACTCAGCTAATGATATCCATTTGATCCCGACTCCACATCAGTTGGAGGACGGATCCCACATGTCAGTCGAGGAGACGACTGACGTAGATATCGACATAGATCCAATGAATCCATAGATTCTCAAGCTGGGGGTAAGTCTTTCCCCAGAAGAGCAAGCCGACTACATTGCCCTTCTCAAAGAGAAGAAGGAGGTTTTTGCATGGTCGTACAAGGATATGCCAGGACTAGACCCGTAGCTAGTCATGCATAATTTAACGCTTGATCCGACAATCAAGCCTGTAAAGCAAAAACTACGTAAGATGCACCCAACATGGCCTTGATGGTCAAAGATGAATTGCAAAAGTTGTTGGATGCACAGTTTGTCATCTGCATGGATTATCCGCCATGGCTGTCCAACATGGTTCCCGTCAAGAAGCCCGACGGGAGGATTCGCATATGCACCAATTTTTGAGATCTAAACAAAGCGAGTCCTAAGGATGATTTCCCATTGTCGAGCATCGACGCGTTGGTAGACGCTACAGCAGGTCACGAAATGCTCTCCCTCATGGATGGTTTCTCAGGATACAATCAAATTCGTATCAATCCTGAAGACCAACTAAAAATGGTGTTCACAACGCCTTGGGGGACATTTTGTTATAAGGTCATGCCTTTTGGCCTTAAAAATGCTGGTGCTACCTACCAACGTGCCATGACATATATCTTCCATGATTACATGCACAAAACTTTGGAAGATTACATGGATGATTTGTTAGCCAAGTCTCTTTTGCGCTCAAATCATATCGATGACTTAAGCAAGATCCTCGATCGCCTCATGGAGCATAAAGTTAGACTAAACCCCAAGAAGTGCGTATTTGGCGTCACATCTGGAAAACTCTTGGGTTTCATAGTCTCAAAGCGAGGAATCGAGGTGGACCCAAAGAAAGTCAAGGCAATCCTTGAAATGGTTCCCCCAACTACAATCAAGCAGCTCAGAAGTCTACAGGGAAAGGTCGCGTCGATTAAACGCTTCATAGCGCAATTATCTGACAAGTGCCGACCCATGAACAAATTATTGCACAAGGGGGTTACATTTCATTGGGATGACGAGTGCCAGTCAGCCTTTGACGAGATCAAACAATACCTGGTTTCGTCGCCAGTATTGGCACCACCTAGACCAGGAGTGCCGTTCTACTTATACATCTCAGCTACTGAGGTGGCACTGGGCGCCATGTTAGCCCAGAAGAATGAACTTCACAAGGAACAGGCTACTTACTATCTTAGCCGCACCCTGGTCAGCTTTGAACTTAACTATGCATACGTTGAGAAACTCTGCTTGGCAGTGGTGTTTGCTACCAAAAAGCTATGCCACTACATGTCGAGCAACACTACGTATGTTGTGTCTAAGGAGAATCCATTGCGATACATGATGAGTCGTACTTATCATAGTAGTCGCACGGCGAAATGGATCATGTTGTTGACGGAATTTGACATAGAGTTTATTGGACAAAAATCTATCAAAGGACAAGTCATAGCCGATCAACTAGCAGAGGCTCCTCTTGAAGACGATCAGCCTCTAGTCATAGAACTACCCGATGATGGGGTCTTCCATGTCTCAGAATCGCCAGATTCTGATGAGCCTGAGTCACAGGCCGACATAACCCTATTCTTCGATGGTTCTAAATGTGAGCAAGGTGGTGGCACGGGAATTGTATTCTTCACACCGCAGGGTGCTCCAATGCCCCTGTCATTTAAATTAAACTTCCCGTGCACCAACAATAATGCAGAGTATGAAGCCTTGCTCCTAGGTCTTCAGACAACAATCGCCATGAACATCAAATGACTGAATATCTTTGGTGATTCACTGTTAATAGTCAATCAAGTCAAAGGGGTATATCAATGCAAATGCCCAGTCCTGCAGGCTTATAAAGCCCTCGTGGACAAATTCCTGGCAAAACTTGAGTGGTATGACATCGAGGCACTCCCTCGATCATCGAATCATTTTGCGGACACAATGGCCTCCTTGGGGTCACTAATCCCGCAAGACCTTTTCGGTGATATGACAACCATTCAAGTCAAAACCTTATCGCAATCCATGATGGAGCGTGCAAGCTCAGACTTGACGCCAGGAATCCACATGATCCAGATTGAACCATCCTCGGATAAGTTCTCTCGAATCCGAGATCGTCTGAAACGTGCCAACTGGGGGTCCTTGTTCTCCCCTACTCCCATTAATAGCAACACAACGCTATTCTTACAGGTTCTATCCCATTCAACGTTTGCTAGGGATGAACTTCAAGAGGGATTGGTTGTTCATACTGTCGAGGTTTCTGATCAACAGGACTGGTATTTACCCATCAGAGACTACCTCAAGTTAGGTAATCTCCCGCTTGGATTGACTCATGCCGCAAAATGAGCACTCAAGCAGAAAGCGGCTAAGTATGTCTTGATAGGAGACATTTTGTATCGTCGCAGCTATGAAGGAATCCTCCTTCGTTGCTTGGACCAACAAGAGTCCACTTGGGCAATCGCCCAAGCGCACGATGGTACATGTGGTGGCCACTTTAGTGGTATGGCCATCGCAAAGCGCATTCTTCGCATGGGCTATTATTGGCCATCTTTAGAGCGAGATTGTTGCGCATATGTCAAGAAGTGCGTGAAGTGTCAACATCATGCCAATTTGATGCACGTACCTTCTCAGGCCTTGCAGACAATCCAGTCTGCTTGGCCGTTCTCGTAGTGGGGCTTCGATCTAATTGGAAAGATCTCCCCGCATCGTCAGGCCGTCACACGTTTATCATAATGGCCACAGAGTATTTTACCAAGTGGGTGGAAGCGATTCCGCTTACCTCTACGACAGGACCCCGCATTGTGGAGTTCATTTTGCATAACATCATATGTCATTTTGGTATTCCATCCAAAATAGTCTCGGATAATGGGACGCCTTTCAAGAACAAAGACGTGCGTGCTTTGACCACAAAGTACAAGATTCAGCATAGCTTTTTGACACCCTATTATCCGTAGGCGAATGGGCAAGAAGCGTCAAACAAAATGCTAGTTGCCATCCTTAAAAAGACCGTCGCAGACAATCATAAGGATTGGCACATTCAAATCCCACTTGCCCTATGGGCCTATCGCACTAGCATTCGGACACCCACTGGGCCACTCCATTTTCGCTCGTGTATGGCTCCGAGGCAGTCATGCCTCTAGAGTTGGAGATTCCTTCCCTACGCATATCAATGCAGGAGTTCATCGATGATGACTCTGCGTGGTAGGCCCGGTTAGACCAGCTTACGTTGCTTGATGAACGACGCGTTAATGCTCTCGAGCATTTACGTATTTATCAAGAGCGACTTAAGAAAGCTTACAACATGAAAGTTCACCTCAGAGACTTTCGGGTTGGTGATTTGGTTTTGAAGGAAAACCAACAGAATTCTAGTTTGCCATCCCACCTAAGGGACAAGTTTGCGGCAAATTGGTTAGGTCCATATGTCATTGATAGCAAAATAGGACCCGAGACATACCGGCTAGCTTCTCTTGATGGTATCAAGGAAACAGAACCCTTGAATATCAGTCATTTGCGACCATTTCATATCTAAGAGAGCCATATCCCAAAAATGCTCCAAGGATTCTAAAATCGCTTGGTCAATCCCAAAATGCTCCAAGGATTCTAAAATCGCTTGGTCAATCCCAAAAATGCTCCAAGGATTCTAAAATCGCTTGGTCAATCCCAAAAATGCTCCAAGGATTCTAAAATCGCTTGGTCAATCCCAAAAATGCTCCAAGGATTCTAAAATCGCTTGGTCAATCCCAAAAGGCTCCAAGGATTCTTAAAATCGCTTGGTCAATCCCAAAATGCTCCAAGGATTTCCACAATCGCTTGGTCAAAAATCAAGAAAATTCAAAAACAACAAAAATCATCAAAAACAACAAAAATTTGCATCTCATTTCTAGGCATACTCAAATTCATCAATAGAGAGCTCTTCTCGCACTTCATCTTCATATTCACAAAAATCAATCCATCAAAAATACAAAAATACATAGATGCATTAAAGCATTGCATCCATACATTGCATATTTGTGGTCGTACAGGTCAAAGGCACCATAGGCTGTAATTGCTCTGCTAGTCCATCTTGTTCCACACTGTTCCATTTTACAAAAACAACAAAAACACCATGCATTGCTTTTTACCACACTAGAGTCAGTGGTCTTTTAATGTATCAAGAGTTTTCGTGATTCAATCATCATTTTGCTCTTTAGCCATGTAATGTATCAAGTCAGACAGATTTTATGAAGGTAGAGTTACACTTGAAATACACCTTGTTACGTAACATCCCAACACAAATTAAAACACATAAAAATTCCCAAGTTGTGTGAACGAAAGATGAAACCTGCGCAGTAATCCAGGTCACCATAAGTGAAACGGTTATCTTGCTCATCCCCCGTGCGAATGGTTCTAGAATGCTGATAATTGACAAAAGGACAAGCTCTTTCCTATCCATTCACCTCCATATACAGTGGTTTTCACCACTACCAAATCCCAATCATAGTTGGTTCCCAAAGTTGTAAGGATTTGTACTACACGTCCCCGCCAAGGATGGGTAGTCATCCCCAAGACCTAAAAGGATCAACACCATTCACAAACAAAATTCCAACAAATCATCATCCTAACACTTTCCATTCACCTTTGGTCTCCAAGTTGTAAGGATTCGTACTATCCGCCCCTAACCAGGATGGGTAGTCATCCCCAAGGCCTAAAAGATCAATGCCCTTACTCCATAATCTCCATCACCCCCTTGGTCCCCAACGTCGTAAGGATTCGTACTACATCTCCCTAAAGGATGGGTAGTCATCCCCAAGTCCACAAGGATCAAGACCACTCACCAAGCCCAAACTCACAATACTCAAAATACAAAATCAAATAACAGTGGTTATCACTACTATTCAAAATCCTTGCTCAAAAAGAATTAATAGAAAATAAACTGATTTTCATCACTATATAGATGAGCAACTTTATAAATCATTTAGCCAACAAATATCCCAAACTTGAATCCCTGGAATTCTTAGCATTCTAAAACCATCTAGGTGATCCTCATTACAGGTTTGGTTGATAGCCTATCTCACAATGGTGGTATCCTACCCGCATGACGATATGTCTGTCACATTCGCTTTGCGTATGTGTAGACCAATGTTTGCATAAGGATGAGCTAGCTTATGGTATCCTGGATAACACCGTAGATTAATCTAACTAAATACAACAAAGGAGTTAGTGGAGCTAATTAGGTGATCCTCAGTACAGGTTCGGTTGAAAGCCCATCTAGCACTCGGCGGTATCCTGACAAATACCACATAAATGAACTCAATTGCACACACAGGGATGTGAAATAGCTTGGTCAAAAACAAGTCCGATTCATACCTTGTTCAAAAGTCTTGTAAGATAAAGTACAGTCATGGCTAGTAAGTTAAAACCGTCTGAGTCTCAGAAAACCTTAGCTACATTTCTAAACCAATTGCGCTACTTTTCATCCTTACAATACCATCAGAAAATACAAAAAAGAAAAACCACATGTATACATACAAAGTCATGCATCACAAAAATCGCCTAAAAGACAAAATAATAGAGTTCTAAACAGTCTATGGTGCCATAGCCAAACATCACAAATTCTATCCATCCATTTCATTTCTGCATATCACATATAAATCAAAAACATTTGCATTCATCACAACATATGCATCCATCAAAATAAATCAACATACAACAATCGCATTTATCATACCATATGCATCCATCAATATAAAGTAGCATGCATCCATCAACATCAATCATTATGCATAACATAAAATCATGACATATACACAAAGAAAGAAAATCAAAACAACAAAAACATCACAAAAATGTAACACAAAAACATAAGCAATAAGCATTGCCGGACACAAGTGCTCTTGCACTTAACCTCTTGGCATAAAAAATCGATGTCGGGGCTCAAATTGTCACTCTCCTACTTCCCCAAGAAGGCTACCATAGCCGGACCGCTCCACGGGAAGACGGGTTTTTGATGATTTCACCCCATTATGGCATCACCAAAAGGGTTAACACCCACCAAAAATAGGTCCAAATGTCGGGAAATTGCACATGCTTAAACGGTAAAACATCTAAAGGCACCCTTGCACAAGTCATCTTGGGTCAAGCGACTCGTCGCTTTTCTCATGAAGGTCATTCCCTCATCGATTCGTCGCTTGAGGGGGTAGTCACACTTAGTCACCAATCAACAAGCACACACCCAATCAAAGCAATGACATGCATTCAAAGAATCATTGACAAAGACAATCACGCTCCTGCTTGGGGCAGTAAACAAGCAATCATCAAATTGATCAAACACTTGGCATTCCCGAAGCATGAACACAAGGTTCCCCCTGTGGACAAAAGGTTACGCCCTTTGCCTAATCATGACTGATCAATGTCCAAGCTCAAGTCACACCTCACCAAAATAGGTTAACACTTGAAATCAAATTCCTTAGCTCGTCAGAAGCAAGGATTCAAGAATGCATGCCCTTTCCATACTTGGGGCATCAAAAGTTGGTTAGGTTACCAAGAAACCCTAATCATTAGTGCTTTGGTTATCTATTTTTGCTCAAGCATCGCGTCACCCGTAGCGCTTCCCAAAAAGGGGCATCTCGTAGACACCAAAATAGCACCAATCCGATTAAGTGACTACAAACACTGATCGCATTGACACACACAACTTTCAGGGCAGCCCTCAGAGGTCAAACAATGGTCCTAGCCACTTACACAACAGTTTAGAAGGTCGAAAAGTAAACAAAGAAAAGTTGGTCATTTTAACAAGCCTTAAGCAAGCAAGCCTTAAGCAAGAGCAAACTTTAAGCAAGAGCAAACTTTAATCAAGAGCAAACTTTAATCAAGACAAACCTTAATTAAAAGCAAACCTTGGCCGAAGTGTCACGATTTCGCGACACCTAAGGCCCAAAGGGACCTTGCGAGGTGTCACGATTTCACGACGTCGCAAAATCGTGACACCTAAGGCCCAAAGGGGAGCCTTGGCCGAGGGTGTCACGATTTCGCGACGTCGCGAAATCGCGACACCTAAGGCCCAAAGGGGAGCCTTGGCCGAGGGTGTCACGATTTCATGACGTCACAAAATCGTGACACCTAAGGCCCAAAGGGAGCTTTGGCCGAGGGTGTCACGATTTCACGACGTCACGAAATCGTGACACCTAAGGCCCAAAGGGAGCTTTGGCCGAGGGTGTCACGATTTCACGACGTCGCGAAATCGCGACACCTAAGGCCCAAAGGGGAGCCTTGGCCGAGGGTGTCACGATTTCGCGACGTCACGAAATCATGACACCTAAGGCCCAAAGGGAGCCTTGGTCGAGGGTGTCACGATTTTGCAACGTCACGAAATCGTGACACCTAAGGCCCAAAGGGGAGCCTCACCCGAAGTGTCACGATATCGCGACGTCGCGATATCATGACGAACTTCGCATTTGCTCAAAGGCGCCATTAAAACATTCAAAGGCAGACATTAAGGCATTCAGAGGCAACATTAAAACGACTTAAAGCAGACGTGAGACAAGTGGCAGCCGAGAACAGTCAGTTATTGCCGCCTGTTGTGCATGCGCGCGTAGGTGGGCAGATTGGCAGTTAGCGGACTATCACAAGGGCGATCATGTAAGCCCTAGTCAAGGCGGAGTCTCCTCCCTTTTGAGAAGGCATGGCCGCCATGTGGCATCCCTGCATGCCCCTCCAAAGAGACCCCATGGGTCTATAAAACGGTAGACTTTCCCACCCAAAGAGAGGTTGACAAGCATTTTTAACGCAACGAAGTGCTGCTAAACCAGAGACCCGATTGCATTCCTTTTGAATTCATTCTTCTACACCTATAATCTCTTTCGCAAGGGAGGTTATTGGTGGCTGTTAGAAGGTGAATCCGAACCTTCACCCGACATTGGACCACAATAATCCATCAATTTGACGACACCACAACCTAAGAGATTTTGGGCCCTTCCCTAGTGGATTGGTGTCGAGATCAAGCTCTAACAGGGCGGCCCGCTTGGGCACCCTACGCATTCTTTATTCTTAATTTAATTTTATTTTATTTATCTTACATTATATTTTAATATAACATTTTATGAATATATATTTCATTATCATGTTATCGTACTTTAACGTTCATTCATAATATTATCTGTATATATCTATTATTTTGCATTAAGTTAGTTACAATTTTGATGATGTTCCAACGATTAGTCATTACAAATATATCTTGCATTATTTTTTAGTTCTTTAAATAGTTAGCGAATATATTCTTTTATTATACATTTAAACATCTTCTACACGTATTACTTATCAATTTCTAAACTTAACTCATAACGTTCTATCCTTTTGTTGCAGGTGCTACTAACATCTCTGTGTTTCTTTGATCGCAGGAAGAACCGCAAGCAAGCAAGGATTCATCGGCATAAGCGGCGGCAACACTTGGGCCCGCCCGTTTCAAATGTGGGCATGCGGATAGAAGAAGTATTAATCATGATTGTAACCAAGACATGCTAACACTCCTAGCCCCTGAAAAGGGAGGAGATGTATTGTAACCGAATGGAATTAATATAAAAAGGGTTGTGCTCCTGCTTCCTCCTTTATGTTTGGTTGATTCGATTACATGCGTTCTATTTCATACATATTCGTTTAGCAGCAAGTTAGTTCTATTTTCATTACATCTTAATACTGTTTTTCTTCCGAAATCTCATGCTTTCAAGTGGTACTGATATGTTGTTTCGGGCATGGAGAGGAGTGGGGTGTGGAGAGCCTTGTGGAGAGGGCGAAGAGTGATTGCCATATTGGCAGCATACTAGTGCGATGTTGGCTAGAGAGGGGTGTGTTGGGAACGAGGCATGCATTACTCATGAGCCTCATTTCCAACATGCTGCTCCATGACTCTTCTGGCATGAGGTTCTCGTGGAACCTGGTAGATGTGGTGTTCAGGTTGGTGGAGTGTTCGACAGATGCTCCAATGATTATGATATGGGGACAGACTCTATTGGCACAGCTCTATGATGAGTTATATGAGGTCTGCTATCGAAAGCGGAAGGGGATCAACTGTAGCTACTTATTACAGTGTTGGGCTTGGCAGCACATAGCAGTGGAGAGGCTGGTGGGACTACCCTGGATGACGTGGGCGGATATGGCAGATCGGGAGATTGGATATGAGGTACTATGGTAGAGGTCGGAGGAGCAGGGATAGAGTCGATGATGGGCAAGTGTCGTAGGGCACTATGCCGATGCCTTTGCTTGGTTTACTCCTAAAGAGGTGTTCTAGCACCCCTAACGGGACTATCCAGCCTGGCCTGAGGCTGGAGAGTGGCTCGACGGGTACGGAAGGGGTGGTGGCTTATTTGTCAACATGGGATAGAGCAAGAATTCTTCTCATATGGCCAGGTGACCCGATAGTTCAGAGTGTGCTAGGGGATGCCTGGTGAGCCCGTGGTCTATCGACATCGGGGGGATGAGAGGACTCTGGACTGGCCAGTCATTGCACCACTTGGTGAGGATTCAGATACGGTCATTGATGTCCCCGATGTGGATGAATTTAGGGTTACTGCTGAGTATGAGCAGTGGTGGACTCTACGGTAATGGTGAGGCGAGGGGCCTCTAGGGGGTGCAGAAGTAGCAGCATCATGGGATGATGGGATAGAGGTACCAGATGAGGGTTGGGGTGCTCCGCATGATGATGCAGACATGGTAGAGGTTCAGGAGGTTGGCAGAGATTTTGGGGTACCAAACCAACCGGAGATGCAGGACATCCCAGAGCAGTGGGAGCTAGAGCAGGCTGATGTCTCGGATTTGCCTATGCCTCAGGCAGGTTTGAAGGATGTGGAGGAGACACACAGCACTGAGATAGCATGATTGGAGGACCTACTATGGAGATGAGATGGGGAGCTAAGAGAGGCTTTATGAGAGAGAGATCTCTTGTGGACTCAACTGGCAGAGTGAGAGAACACATGGGTTGCATCTCGTCGACAAGAGGGGGATACTGATGCTACACAGGAGAGGGATCTCCTACGAGTGCAGCTAGCACAGCACGATGATGTAGTAGCTTACTATCGTCGGTGGGAGGCATAGTGGGGTCGAAGAAAGGCAAAATGGAGCCGACGGGAGTCAGATTGGTGGCGACAGGAGTCAAATTAGCGATGACATCAGTTGGATATGGAGGGAGAGATAATCCACCTTGGGGGGCGAATGCCTGAGCCCCTTGGTGGTAGCTCATCGCATCGGATGAGAGACAGTGGGACTGAGCAGTTAGCATCATCTCATCGCAGGAAGCTAGATGAGGGAGGTGCTAGTGGGCATGATGCAGGGGCAAGCAGTAGTCACCCTGAGAGGTCCCATAGGACCCACACTATAGGGGGTAGTTCCCATCGCACCGATCCTCCATGATCATGGTGGTCGACTCCCTAGGCTTAGGGTTTTTTGAGTTTTTGGATTTTTGTTGCGAGGTCAGAGGACTGGTTCATTGTAGCCTGCGGGTATTTTTGTTATGATATATATATACAGATGACTCTTTTTTGGTGTTTATGCACTTTTCATGGTTTATTTTTATGTACATGTTTTACATTGATGTATGCATATGCTATTATGAATGCGATGTTTCTAATTTATATGATGTATGCCAATGGAATGAATGACGTGAGTTGTTGATGACTTGTCGATGCACCATAGACTGCGCAAGATTTGACTGCCTTGCTATACTAATGGGATGACTTTGTGGAATGACTGTGCATGTGAAAACTTTGTTTTTGTATTTTGCATATTTTTGGATGGTGATAGACGGAATGAAATGTGACAGTTGTTTTAAAATGTAGTTTAAGCTTTTTTGAGATTTAGATATTTTAACTAACTAGCCAAGACTATACATTTATCTCATAAGAATTTTGAACAAGGTATAAATCGGACTTGAATTTAACCAAGTTATTTCACATCCCTGTGTGTGCAATTGAGTTCATTTATGTGGTATTTGTCAGGATATCGCCAGTGCCAGATAGGCTATAAACAAAACCTGTACTGAGGATCACCTAATTAGCTCCACTAACTCCATTGTTGTGTTTAGCAAGATTAATCCATGGGAAAATCTAAGGTACCATAAGCTAGCTCATCCACATGCAAACATTGGTCTATGCACACACAAAGCTAATGTGACAGACATATCATCATGCGGTTAGGATACCACCATTTCCAGGTAGGCTATCAACCAAACCTGTAATGAGGATCACCTAGATGGCTTGTCGAATGTTGAGAATGCCAGGGATTCAAGTTCAGGCTATGTATTAGCTCAAGGGTTTGGGATACTTGCTCGTCTATATAATGATGAAAATCACTATTTATTTTTCTCTTTGTTTTTTTTTTAGCAAGGATTTTGAATAGTGGTGATAACCACTATTATTTGAGTTTGTATTTTGAGCTTTGAGCTTGAGCTTGTAAATGGCCTTGATCCTGTCGGCCTTGGGGATGACTACCCATCCTGTTTAGGGACGGGTAGTACAAATCCTTACGACTTTGGGAACCAAGGGGATGATGGAGATTATGAAGTAAGGGCATTGATATTTTAGGCCTTGGGGATGACTACCCATCCTGGTCAGGGGCGTGTAGTATGAATCCTTACAAATTTGAGACCAACTATGAGTGGAGATGGTTGTGATGATGGTTTGTTGGAATTTTGTTTTTGAATGGCGTTGATCCTTTTAGGTCTTGGGGATGACTACCCATCCTTTGCAAGGATGTGTAGTACGAATCCTTAAAAATTTGGGGACCAACTATGATGGAGGTTTGTGGGAGTGGTGAAAACCACTATTTATTATGTGTAATGGATAGGGAAGAGCTCATCCTTTTGTCAATTCTCAGCATTCTGGAACCATTCGCACAAGGGGATGAACAGGCTAATCTTTCACCTATGGTACCTTAGACTGCTTTGTAGGTTTCTCTTGCATTCACACAACTTAGGAATTATTTTGTGTTTTAATTTGTGTGGGGATGTTACGTAACAAGGTGTGATCCAAGTAAAACTTTCCCGTGTAAAATCTGTTTAACTATGTACAATTGTTGGCTAGAAATTTAAAGACAGCTGAATGACGAAAACCCTATATACATTAGGAGACAACTGACTATGCTAAAATAAAATGGCGATGGTGTTATTCTGGATGTATGCGGTTATGAAAATGGATTTGATGTGGAAAATGAGGGAATTTACCAAGTAATGACAGTCTATGGTGCGTTTGACTTGTATGACCTAGCAAATATGCAATGTATGGAGGCGATGCCTAATGCAACCTATATTTTTGTATTTTGATTTTTATGAGTATGCATGAAATGAAAATGCAATATTTTTGTTATTTTTTATTTTAATGAGTATGCATGGAATTGAAATGCAATATTTTTGTGATTTTTTTTTTTGTGATTTTTGATGATTTTATTGTTTTTGTTTGTTTTTGCATATTTATTTTGACCAAGCAATTATGGTAACGCTTGGAGCTTTTGGTGTTGACCAAAGGGTTTATGGATACCTTTGGAGCATTTTTGGGTTGACCAAGTGATTATGAGAATCCTTGGAGCTTTTGTCTTGACCAAAGGGTTTATAGATACCTTTGGAGCATTTTTGGGTTGACCAAGCGATTATGAGAATCCTTGGAGCTTTTGGCTTGACCAAAGGGTTTATAGATACCTTTGGAGCATTTTTGGGTTGACCAAGCGATTATGAGAATCCTTGGAGCTTTTGGCTTGACCAAAGGGTTTATAGATACCTTTGGAGCATTTTTGGGTTGACCAAGAGATTATGAGAATCCTTGGAGCTTTTGGTTGGACTATGGCTCTCTAGATGTGGAATGGCCTCAAATGACTGATGTTCAAGGGTTATGTTTCCTTGATTCCTTCAAGAGAGGCAAGTTGGTATGTTTTAGGTCCTATTCTACTGGCAATGACGTAGGGAGCTAACCAGTTTGCCATGAACTTGTCCCTAAGATGGGACGGCAAATTAGAATTCTACTAGTTCTCTTTTAATATCAAGTCACCAAATTGAAATTCCCTTAGGTGGACTTTCATGTTGAATGCTTTCTTAAGTCGCTCTTGATAGATACGCAAATGCTCAAGAGCATTAACACGTCGTTCGTCGAGCAACGTTAGTTGGTCTAACCAGGCCTATTGTGTAGTGTCATCATCGATGAACTCTTGCATTGAAATGTGCAGGGAAGGGATCTCCAACTCAAGAGGCATGACTAGCTCGGAGCCATACACCAGAAAAAAGGGAGTTGCCCCAATGGGCATCCGAATGTTAGTGCGATAAGCCCACAGGGCAAGCGGGATCTAAATGTGCCAGTCCTTATGATTGTCTGCGACTGTCTTTTTGAGAATGGCGACTAGCAATTTTTTTATCCCTCTGCTTGCCCATTTGCCTGCGGATAATAAGGGGTTGAAAAACTGTGCTGAATTTTGTACTTTGTGGTCAAAGCACACACATCTTTGTTCTTGAATGGTGTCCCATTATTTGACATGATCTTGGATGGAATACCAAAATGACATATGATGTTATGCAAAATAAACTCCGCAATGTGGGATCCAGTCGTAGAGGTTAGCGAAATTGCTTCCACCCACTTGGTAAAATATTCTATGACCGTTAGAATGAACGTGTGACGACCAGACAACCCAAGGGAGATATTTTCGATTAGGTCAAAGCCCCACTATGAAAAAGCCCAAGTTGATTGAATCGGATGCAAGGCCTAAGAAGGCACGTGTGTCAAATTAGCATGTTGGTGACACTTCATGCACTTCTTCACATATGCGCAACAATCTTGCTCTAAAGATGGCCAATAATAGCCCATGCAAAGAATGTGCTTTGTGATGGCCATACCGTTGAAGTGGCCACCACATGTACCATCGTGTGCTTGGGTGATCACCCAAGAGAACTCTTGTTGGTCCAAGCAATGAAGGAGGATTCCTTCATAGCTCCGACGATACAAAATGTCTCCTAACAAGACATGCTTTGCTGCTTTCTATTTGAATGATCTTTTCATGGCTTGTGTCAATCCAAGTGGGAGGTTACCTAGCTTGAGGTAATCCCTAATGGGTGTGTACCAATCCTGATGATCAAAAACCTAGATAGTATGAACGACCAATCCCTCTTGAATTCCATCCCTAGCAAAAGTTGAGCGGGAAATAACTTGTAAGAATAGCATTGTGTTGCTATTAATATGGGTCGAGGAGAACAAGGACTCCCAGTTGGCTCGAGTCAGACAATCATGGATTCAAAAGAACCTATTGTGAGATGGTTCAATCTGGATCAGGTGGATTCTTGGCATCAGGTCAGAGCTTGCATGCTCCATTGCAGATTGCGATAATGTTTTAACCTGAATGGTTGTCATTTCACCAGAAGGGTCTTGCGGGATTAATGACCCCAAGGAGGCCATAGTATCCACAAGACGATTCAATGATCGAGGGAGTGCCTCAATGTCATACCATTCAAGTTGTGCCAAAAATTTGTCCACGAGGGCTTTGTAGGCCTACACAACTGGACATTTACATTGGAAAATCCCCTTTACTTGATTGAAAATCAACAACGAATCACCAAAGATGTTTAAACATTTTATGTTCATGGTGATTGCTATCTAAAGACCTATGAGCAAGGCTTCGTATTCTACATTTTTATTGGTCCATGGGAAGTCTAATTTAAATGACAGAGGAATTGGATAGTATGTAGCCTATTCTTTGTGAAGTTCATTTTTCTGGGATAGCATGGCACCCATTGCCACCTCAGTAGCTGAGATTTATAAATAGAACGACACTCCTGGTCTATGCGATGCCAATACTGGCGGCGAAGCCAAGTACTATTCAATGTCATCAAAGGCTGACTGGCACTCGTCATCCCAATGAAATGTGACCCTCTTATGCAATAATTTATTCATGGGTCGGAACTTGTCAGATAATTGTGCTATGAAGCACTTGATCGACGCGACCTTTCCCTGCAAACTCTTGAGTTGCTTGATGGTAGTTGGGGGAGGCATTTCAAGGATTGCCTTGACTTTGTGTGGGTCCACCTCGATTCCTTGTTTAGAGACTATGTACCCCAAGATATTTCTAGATGTGATGCCAAAGATGCACTTCTTGGGATTTAGTCTGACTTTATGCTCCATGAGGCGATCAAGGATCTTGCTTAAATCATCGAGATGATCTGGGCGCAAAAGAGATTTGGCCAACAAATCATCCATGTAATCCTCCAAAGTTTTGTGCATGTAATCATGGAAGATGTACGTCATGGCACGTTGGTAGGTGGTGCCGACATTTTTAAGGCCAAAAGGCATGACCTTATAGCAAAATGTCCCCCAAGGCGTTGTAAATGCCATTTTTAGTTGGTCCTCGGGATTGATATGAATTTGATTGTATCCTGAGAAACCATCCATGAGGGAAAGCATTTCATGGCCCATTGTAGCGTCTACCAATGCTTCGATTCTTGGCAAGGGAAAATCATCCTTAAGACTTGCTTTATTTAGATCTCAAAATTTGATGCATATGCGAATCCTCCCATCGGGCTTCTTGACGAGAACCATGTTAGACAACCATGGCGAATAATCCATGTAGATGACAAACTGTGCATCCAACAACTTTTGTAACTCATATTTGACCATTAAGGCCACTGTTGGGTGCATCTTACGTAGTTTTTGCTTTATTGGCTTGATTTTTAGATCAAGCATTAAATTATGTGTAACTAGCTATGGGTCTAGTCGTGGCATGTCCTTTTATGACCATGCAAAAGCCTCCTTCTTCTCTTTGAGAAGGGCAATGTAGTCAGCTCGCTCTTCGGGGGATAAACTTACCCCCAGTTTAATGATTTGCAAATTCATTGGATCTGAGCTGATGTCTACGTCAGTCGTCTCCTCGACTGACATGTGGGATCCGTCCTCCAACTGGTGTGGAGTTGGGATCAAATGGATATCGTTTGTTGAAGTTATATCATCGTTCGAAACATCAGGTTCCTCTTCAGCATGAAAGACATCCTAAGTCTGTCCAAGGGTGAAATGGAACATTTTTCCACAAGGAAAATACTCTGATGGGGATGATGGTGTGTCAGCACGATCCCAGTCGATAACATCTAGATCTAGATACAATGACCGTGTCGGGTCGACTGGATCATGGATGGGTGCGGTTAGGTCAATGGAGATCATGTTGATGGAATGATTATGGTTTCCATTACCATGGGTGTTATAACTTGGACATCTTAGACAATCTATGTGCTCTGGATCTGGCTCTGTGGGCACTGGCATAAACAGATCAGCCCTATGCACGGAGACAAAGACAGGGTCCACCCTAGGCATTGATGGTTTGAAAAGGTCTCCAAGCGAAAGATACTCTTTGTGTACCTGGAGTGGTGGGTGCAGTAATTGCTATAACTACATCGGGTTAAGATGCCACCTATGTCTTGGATCTATGTGTAAGTGTTCAAACATGTCATCTATGTCCAAAGGGTATCGTTGTTGCATTTGTCGCATGTGGTTGAGATAGGCCATCTTAGTTTCATCTTTCGAATCACTGTCAGAGATCCAAAAGCCTTCGTTAACTCCAACGGTTGCTTGCGACACATGAGGCTCATCTTGTTTGAGAAAATTGATGTGGTCCCATCGAGGTTGTTTCGCTCTCTGTGGGGGGACCGGATTGTCTTGAAGTGGCATGTGCTCAAATGGAGCAGCCAATGGGAACATTGTCAGGAAGCTTTCTTGATCATCATTCATGGGATATTCTTGTGAATGATCATACTCTGACTCATCTTTGGAAGACCCTTCTTGCTATTGTCCATATCCCCTTTGTGGGTGATTCCATGAATTTTATCCTTGTTCAGTCGAAGGGAACGGGTTGTTATGGTCAAGGTTGGTTGTTAGCAATGGGAGATAATCTCCCAATGTATAGTTTGTGTTAGGATTGGCATATGGACCTGATGCCAACCCATCCTTGTTGCCTATCCCTAGGCCTTGCATGTTTTCAACCAAGATGTCTAGGGGCAAGGGGTGGTTGAACCCTACTCCTGACTTGTCATATGACATTTGATATCTCAATTGGCAAAGAACCCACACTCATTGCTCATACCTACCCAACCCATATCCATGCCAATTGCATTGGCCTAGATATCTGAGAGCAAAATCAGGATTTGATAGATAGTTGACATCCTCCACAAAGGGCTCTTCGTCTTCATCTTCTTGCATACAAATTGTTGGCAATTTTGGGTTTGAGATCCTAGCTTCTTGTCTATGAGTTGTCATTGATGTCAAAAGGAAATGGCATTAATGTTAAGAGGATGTGTTGGCTTCAAAGGTGGAAGATTCCAAGAGAATATTTTTAAGAGAATCCGGAGAGATTCCATTGGCAAGGGTTTTTCATTAAAACCAAACCGGTTTTTATTAAAACCAAGTTGGATAGGGTTTTTATTAAAACCAAGTTAAATGGTTTTTATTAAAACCAATGGAGGTTCTCTTTATTATTTATTTAATTATTATTTAAAACCCTTCAAGGTTTTAATTAATTAATTATTTAATTAATTAAGGGAGAAATTATTTTTAATTTATTAAAAATACTTAAAGGTTTTTAAACCTTTTTTATTCTTAATTTATTAAAATTATTTAAGGGTTTTTAAACCCTTTTTGAAAAGACTTTTGATTAATTTCGAAATGGTCTTTATTTTCGCCGACGTCAAGGTGTCTTCGAAGAGACTATTTATTCTCCAACTCCTAAGGTTGGAAGGCTAATTAATTCGAAATTCCTCGAATGCAATTTGCGGTGTTTGTGCTCTGTATTCGCTACGATCGAAGGAAGACTTAGAAGCACGTGCGGTTGAAAAGTCTTCGGGAGTTTTTTCGAGGGTGAAGTGGAGGGAAGTTCACTTGTGAACTTCGTAGCCCGCATGGGCTAGTGGCAGCGAAGGCTGCTGTTGGGCGCTGCATTGGCGGAGGTCACCGTTTCGAGTCTCGCGAGGGTGCTTTGCTAGAGTAACACACGTTTTTATTAAAACGTCTTTATGCCACGAAATTCAGAGTTTCTTGGACAATGATTTATAAGTTTGAGAGTTGTGTGTGGTGACAACTTGAAGGTTCAATTATCTTCTACTCCAATAAGGTATGGGCACATTCTTCTTATGAGTATGATTGGTGTATGTTTTCTGAAATAAGGTTGGAGTGAAAAGGTATTCTACTAGGTATCCTTTGGCTAGGTGTAAATCCTATTTTCTGGTTTGTTGAAGACTACTTATGCATTGTTATCCTTAAGGAGAGTTTTTGGTGAATGCATAATTTTTGGTTTGAGATAGTGGAAGCTTTGTGCACTAGGGTTTATATTTGTGAGTCTAGCTACTTGCATTGAGTTGGTGGAACCCTTGGTTGGCTGTTTTGAGTTTGATGGTTGAGTTGCTTCCATAGAGGTTGTTTGATCAAGTTATTGCTTTACTTGATTCATGATATTGGGCTTACTCCATTGAGTTGATTTGAGCAAGTTATTCTTTGCATTTGGTGATATTGTGTTGGTGGTTGTTTTGTTCAAATATCTTTGGAGGGAAAAGGATTTCTACTTGTTTCCTTTTCTTGTGATGATTGGTTGAATGCTTCAAGGTTGATGTTGAGTTGAATGGTGTTGGTTGACTAAACCTTGTTTGATGAGCATTGTTGTTGAAACCCTAATTGATGGTGAAAAGAACATGAGTATCATTGTTATGTGATTCTTTGCATAGTTGGCAATTGTTGGGGTTTCATGTTCTTGAAAGAAAACATTCTATCCTATCCATTTCAGATATTGAGTTGAGTTTTCAGATTTGAGATTGAGATTGAGCTGAGTTGATTTGAGTTGAGTTTTGAGATTGGGATTTGAGTATAGAACATATTGAGTCTCTAACAATTCTCTTTATGCTTCTATGAGTTTGAAAAATCACATTGGGTCTCTAACAATTCACTTTGTGATTTCCTACTAAGAAAGTTTTTCTTGGTGAGCTTGCTGAGTTTTTGGACAGGTTCCAGTGGGGACTTGTGAGCGTTTTGGACAGTTGGGACTTGTGAATTTGGACAGATGGGGACTTGTGAGCAATTTTGGACAGTTTTGGGGACTTGTGAGCAGATTTGGACAGGTCCTAGCAGAGGACTTGTGAGCTGAGTTTGATAGTTCTATCAGAGAACTTGAGGACAGAGGTGCATTGGTTCTATGAGAAGAACCTGAGGATAGTTGGCAAGTCTTTGAGAAGGCTTGTATGCAGAGGATTGATTTGTTCAAGAGTTGGACAGATCTGATAGACAGAGGAAGACTTGTACTAGACCGATTGACTGTGTTTGGTACAAGTTGTTGAGCTACTGTGGACGTGATCATAGAAGGTAGAGGTCTCTTAGGCTAAGCATTGAGGATAGGAGGTCTTCGATGGAAAGGAGTTCCACGTGCTGGCAAGAGGTAGAGGCAGTTGATCTTCTGAGGGATCATTTCCAGAGCAGAGGGGAAGGTATCTCCTTTGAGCAGAGGCTCATAAATTTTGATTGGGGGAAGGTATCTCCTTTGAGCAGAGGCTCATAAATTTTGATTGGGGGAAGGTATCTCCTTTGGGCCGAGGCTCATAAACATTGTAATTGGGAAGGATTCCCAAAGAACTTTGAGATAACTTTTAGAGAAAAGTTTTGTGGACGTAGCCCAACCATTCTGGGTGAACCACGTTAAAATTGGTGTCACTTTGTGGATGATATTGTGCATTGCTTTGATATTGCTTTGGGTATATTGCTTTACTATTTTGAAGTATAAAGGAAAAAGTAAAAGAGGTCTTATACTGTTCACCCCCCTCTCAGTATAAGCTTGTGTTCTTCAATTGGTATCAGAAGCAGGTGCCTTCGAAAAGTTTAACAACTTGAAGGAAAAGCTAGTAAAGAACACAATGGATCATTCAAGTGGCAATGCAACACCTATTCTTGATGGGTCAGATTTTGGTCTTTGGAGTGCAAGGATGAAGGTTCATCTAATGGCACTTGGGAATGAGGTTTGGGAAGTGATTGAAGATGAGTACACTATTCCTGAACATGGTCCTAATACTAAAGAAGAAAGGCTCCTACATCACAGCAATTCAAAAGCAATGAATGCAATCCTGAAAGGCTTATAGAAAGCAGATCTCACCAAAGTGATTCACTGCAAGACAACTAGTGAAATGTGGAAACAGTTGAAGGTGGTTCATACAGGTGATACAAATGTCAGAAAGGCCAAGTTGAGACACTTCAAAGGTATGTTTGAACAACTCAAGATGAATGATGATGAAAATATTAGTGACTACATGCTTCGTATGGATGAGGTTGTTAACTCCATGAAAGACTTAGGTCTTGAGCTTGCTGAAAATGATGTTTGTGATAAGATTTTAAGATCTCTTCCTAATAGATTTAGTGAAAATATTTCTGCTATTGAGGAAGCTAAAGATTTGGATAAGTTGAAAAAGGATGAGCTCCATAGTATACTTGCAAGCATTTGAGTTGAGAACTCAAGTGAAGGTTGATGTCAAGAAAGAGGCAACTTTCAAGGCTACCAAGAATTCCAAGGGTAAACAACTTCAAGATAGTGATGAGTCTTCTAGTGATGAAGAGGCATATTACAACAAGAAAGGCAAGTTCTCTAGAAAGCACAAAAGTATGAAAAATATAAGATGTTTCAATTGTGGAAAGTTTGGTCATTATGCTACTGACTGTACTGTTCCCAAGAATGAAAGTGATGAAGATAAACAGGATTCTAAGAGCAAGGATTCTGAAAAGCACAAGCATCACAGGAAAAACAAAGATGAGCACAACAATCAAGGAAAGAGGTATTCTCACAAGCACAAGAAGAGTTTCTACCTAGACAAAGCAAGTAAGTGTTCTAGTAGTGATAGTGAAAGTTCTTCAAGTGATAATGAAAATGAGATGTTGTTCATATCAGAAAAAGAGGAAGAACCGAAACATAGATTCATTATCATGAAATGTCTTAGATGTGGAAATTTTGGTCACCTTGAGGATGATTGCACAAATAATGATTTGGTTTCTAGTATGTATGAGGATGCTTCAGAAAACTATAAGGAAGATGCATGTATGGTTTTTGAAAAGGGTAGCACCTCTAGTGATAAGAAATCTGAAAAAGGCTTTGATGATTCAAAAAGCAAACAAATAGAGGAAGATATAGAGGAAGGTGAAGTAGATCTTGAAGGTGAACTTATTAGTGCTCTTAGTGCTTTGAAAAAGGAAAGAAAGAAGAATGCTAGACTCAAGGATAAGTTAGATGAATGTTGTATGGAGAGAGATGATCTTATAGAAAGTCTTGACTTCTCTATGGCTAAGACACAAGAACTCAAGGATGAGTTAGAGTCTAAGGTTCTTGAGTATAGTGAGTTAGAACAGAAAATGGCTTCTTTGAAAGAGGAAACTAAAGAGTACAAGGATAAGCTTTACAGGTTTCAAGATAGCTCCAAAAAGGTTAAGTCACTCATCAAAGGTCAAAGAAAGACAACAGATAAAACAGGCCTTGGTTTTGTTAAGCCACACAAGGAACAAGTTGGAGAGTCTAGTAAGAGACTCCAAAAGGAAGAGAGTTCTGATGAGGAAAGTATTTCAGAAAAGGAGTCCTTGAATGATAGATGCACAGAAACAGAAAACAGAATTCAGAATGAGAAGAAGAAGTTTTCAGAACCTAAGAGGTCAATTAAAGGAAAGTTTCAAGGCAGATGTTTTGCTTGTCACAGGTTTGGTCACATGGCTTCACATTGCATGGCTCAAGTGAAGGAGGTAAATGACAGTTTCAGAAGTGCTAGTTACTTTCAAGGGTATTGCTACTCTTGTCAACAGTTTGGGCACAAGGCAGTTTATTGCAAGGCAAATAACAGGAACAGGTTTGGTCAGAATAGGTTTGGCCAGAACAGGTTTGGTCAGAACAGGTTTGGTCAGAACTGGTGGATTCAAAGATCAGGTTTACCTCAGAGAAACAACATCGTCAAGTGTTTCAAGTGCAACAATGAAGGTCACACAATCAGACAGTGTAGAGCTGAAATTCAGAATACGAGAACAGGAACAATGGCATGATCAGGTCCAAGGATCAAGGCATGGACAAGAACAGGGATGAGAACAAGAACAAGAACAAGTGACAGGAATAGGAATATGGACAAAGAGTTCAAGAGAAGGCCCGACAAGGAAGTTATAGACGCTGATGATGATCAGTGCCTAATGGGAGTTTTACTCCCACCCAAGAATTAATCACCTCATCAGGAGGTGGGGGAGGGACTAAGCTAAGAGGCTCATTCTTAGTCCCGAGCCCCAAAGGTGACCCTTTGCCATTGATGACAAAGGGGGAGAGATTTGAGTAAGGGGGAGAGCCTCAAGACAGGGGGAGCTATTTATGTTGAGTTTCTGTGTTGTTGAGAAGCATGGTTTGCCATCAATGACAAAGGGGGAGATTGTTGGCAATTTTGGGTTTGAGATCCTAGCTTCTTGTCTATGAGTTGTCATTGATGTCAAAAGGAAATGGCATTAATGTTAAGAGGATGTGTTGGCTTCAAAGGTGGAAGATTCCAAGAGAATATTTTTAAGAGAATCCGGAGAGATTCCATTGGCAAGGGTTTTTCATTAAAACCAAACCGGTTTTTATTAAAACCAAGTTAAATGGTTTTTATTAAAACCAATGGAGGTTCTCTTTATTATTTATTTAATTATTATTTAAAACCCTTCAAGGTTTTAATTAATTAATTATTTAATTAATTAAGGGAGAAATTATTTTTAATTTATTAAAAATACTTAAAGGTTTTTAAACCTTTTTTATTCTTAATTTATTAAAATTATTTAAGGGTTTTTAAACCCTTTTTGAAAAGACTTTTGATTAATTTTGAAATGGTCTTTATTTTCGCCGACGTCAAGGTGTCTTCGAAGAGACTATTTATTCTCCAACTCCTAAGGTTGGAAGGCTAATTAATTCGAAATTCCTCGAATGCAATTTGCGGTGTTTGTGCTCTGTATTCGCTGTGATCGAAGGAAGACTTAGAAGCACGTGCGGTTGAAAAGTCTTCGGGAGTTTTTTTGAGGGTGAAGTGGAGGGAAGTTCACTTGTGAACTTCGTAGCCCGCATGGGCTAGTGGCAGCGAAGGCTGCTGTTGGGCGCTGCATTGGCGGAGGTCATCGTTTCGAGTCTCGCAGGGGTGCTTTGCTAGAGTAACACACATTTTTATTAAAACGTCTTTATGCCACGAAATTCGGAGTTTCTTGGACAGCGATTTATAAGTTTGAGAGTTGTGTGTGGTGACAGCTTGAAGGTTCAATTATCTTCTACTCCAATAAGGTATGGGCACATTCTTCTTATGAGTATGATTGGTGTATGTTTTCTGAAATAAGGTTGGAGTGAAAAGGTATTCTACTAGGTATCCTTTGGCTAGGTGTAAATCCTATTTTCTGGTTTGTTGAAGACTACTTATGCATTGTTATCCTTAAGGAGAGTTTTTGGTGAATGCATAATTTTTGGTTTGAGATAGTGGAAGCTTTGTGCACTAGGGTTTATATTTGTGAGTCTAGCTACTTGCATTGAGTTGGTGGAACCCTTGGTTGGCTGTTTTGAGTTTGATGGTTGAGTTGCTTCCATAGAGGTTGTTTGATCAAGTTATTGCTTTACTTGATTCATGATATTGGGCTTACTCCATTGAGTTGATTTGAGCAAGTTATTCTTTGCATTTGGTGATATTGTGTTGGTGGCTGTTTTGTTCAAATATCTTTGGAGGGAAAAGGATTTCTACTTGTTTCCTTTTCTTGTGATGATTGGTTGAATGCTTCAAGGTTGATGTTGAGTTGAATGGTGTTGGTTGACTAAACCTTGTTTGATGAGCATTGTTGTTGAAACCCTAATTGATGGTGAAAAGAACATGAGTATCATTGTTATGTGATTCTTTGCATAGTTGGCAATTGTTGGGGTTTCATGTTCTTGAAAGAAAACATTCTATCCTATCCATTTCAGATATTGAGTTGAGTTTTCAGATTTGAGATTGAGATTGAGCTGAGTTGATTTGAGTTGAGTTTTGAGATTGGGATTTGAGTATAGAACATATTGAGTCTCTAACAATTCTCTTTATGCTTCTATGAGTTTGAAAAATCACATTGGGTCTCTAACAATTCACTTTGTGATTTCCTACTAAGAAAGTTTTTCTTGGTGAGCTTGCTGAGTTTTTGGACAGGTTCCAGTGGGGACTTGTGAGCAGTTTTGGACAGTTCCGTGGGGA
Organism: Wollemia nobilis; assembly: GCA_028583015.1. Classification (NCBI taxonomy): domain Eukaryota; kingdom Viridiplantae; phylum Streptophyta; class Pinopsida; order Araucariales; family Araucariaceae; genus Wollemia; species Wollemia nobilis. The sequence goes on from JAQPPZ010004225.1 coordinate 87,030, forward strand.
CTTGTGAGAGTTTGGAGTCTGGGGACTTTGAGTTTTGACAGTTCTGGGGACTTGTGAGCATTTTTGGACAGGTTTCGATGGGGACTTGTGAGCAGATTTGGACAGGTCCTAGCAGAGGACTTGTGAGCTGAGTTTGATAGTTCTATCAGAGAACTTGAGGACAGAGGTGCATTGGTTCTATGAGAAGAACCTAAGGACAGACTTGGCAAGTCTTTGAGAAGGCTTGTATGCAGAGGATTGATTTGTTCAAGAGTTGGACAGATCTGACAGACAGAGGAAGACTTGTACTAGACCGACTGACTGTGTTTGGTACAGGTTGTTGAGCTATTGTGGACGTGATCATAGAAGGCAGAGGTCTCTTAGGCTAAGCATTGAGGACAGGAGGTCTTCGGTGGAAAGGAGTTCCACGTGCTGGCAAGAGGTAGAGGCAGTTGATCTTCTGAGGGATCATTTCCAGAGCAGAGGGGAAGGTATCTCCTTTGAGCAGAGGCTCATAAATTCTGATTGGGGGAAGGTATCTCCTTTGAGCAGAGGCTCATAAATTCATATTGGGGGAAGGTATCTCCTTTGGGCCGAGGCTCATAAACATTGTAATTGGGAAGGATTCCCAAAGAACTTTGAGATAACTTTTAGAGAAAAGTTTTGTGGACGTAGCCCAACCATTCTGGGTGAACCACGTTAAAATTGGTGTCACTTTGTGGATGATATTGTGCATTGCTTTGATATTGCTTTGGGTATATTGCTTTACTATTTTGAAGTATAAAGGAAAAAGTAAAAAGAGGTCTTATACTGTTCACCCCCCTCTCAGTATAAGCTTGTGTTCTTCACAAATCTCAACACCATTATCTAGGCCCCCATAAACAAAGTTTGTCTAATTGGGTGGGTAGCCTAAAGGAACCACTGAGCCGATGGGGAGTCGAGGCCTCCCCATGTCTTGCATGGACTCGAGTATGGGCGTGGCTATAATGTTCCTCACTAGATACTCCCCCAGGCCTATGTTGGCCATTTCAACGGTGACCGTTGGTGGTTGAGGGGAAGTGAATGGGAGTCCTTCCTGAGTCCACTCCATGTGGGGTGAACTAGGCATCTCAAATTCCATTCTACTAGGTATCTCTTCTGTCGATATGGTTGAGACTAGAGGTGGTTCTTCTTCTAAGGGTTGCTTTCCCTTGTCCTTGGATGTGGCCACCGCAGGTGGCGTCATTGTGGAAGGACTAGCAGAAGAAGATGGCCCCGGCTAAGGACTCGATGGATTAATTATTGGAGATGCCTACGAAATCGGACCCTGTTGAGATGGATTCAATTGAAAATCCAAATGTGTTGATGAAAGGGTTGATAGCGGCATGAATTGCACCGTATTGCAGTATTTGAAAGGCTCCAAGTCTGCCAGGACTACATGCACCTGTCCTTCAAATGTGTACTTTAGGCATTGATGCACGATTGAAGGGACACACTTCATGTCCCGAATCCAAGGCCGGCCTAGCAGGATATTATAAGCCATCTCGCCTTCCAAGATATGGCACAATGTATGAATGGTCTTTTGTCCTACTTGGATAGGTAAGACAATTGTGCCAACTATCGAGAAGATTGCATCGTTGAATGCTTGTAGTGTGTAAGTGGAGGCCACGATATGAGATGCTGGCAACTTCAAATGCTTTAGAGTTGTTGTAGTGATGATATTACTAGACGAGCCAGTGTCCACCAACACTCTCTTATACGAAATCCCATTGACCCACATGATAACATGTAGGGGTGGATCCACCACATCACCAGTCACTATTTTCAATTCATCTTCTCTAAAGGTGATGACTGGTTCTGTACACTGTTTTACATGCCCCACAAAATTGTTGAACGAATTCGCTTCGTGGGGCGGCAGCTCAATTGCTTTTAAAATCTCCATGAGAGCCTCCCGATGGGGCGCTGATTATTGAATTAGCTCATATATGGAGAGCCTAGCCGATGTGGTCCTTAGACTTTGGGAAGTCTAGTTTGAATCATGGCCATTGGTCTAGGCAGGGGAAGTTGCGTAGGGTGTTGTTGAGCCTATGACGGTGATGGAACCTCTCTTGTGGCTATCGCGGGAGCAGCTCCTGGGTACTTCTTGTTCCTAGTCACTATGCTTATCATCCCCACATATCCTTGCATAGGGCAATTTTGTTGCACCTCATTGACTTGAAGGGGTTTTGTCGGTGCCTCATGGGAAGGCAAGGGGTCTCTAAATACGCCCATATGTTGATTATTTGGTGCTACAGGGTTGTCCATCGCCAATGTCTTATTGGCAATGAGATCTTGTACCACACCTTTGAACTTCCAGCATGCATTAAGATCATGTCCTTTATGCCTGTGAAACCTACAGTACAAGTCTTCTCTATACCCTTTAGGCTTCGATGCATTGGGATCTATAGTTTGAATCTCTGGAAGATTGATCAAATTCACCACGGACAAGCGATCAAACAAAGAGTCCTTGGAATCTGTGTAAGGAGTAAATTGTCGCCTAAGGCGACACTGCTGATTTTGTTCCTACCTTTGATTTTATCTCTCATAGTTGTTGGGAGGGACCGCCTGATAATTAGCCTTTTGAGGTTGTGTTGCTTGTGCAGGCTTGGGGACATTGATGGCAACTTGATTAACCATAGCAGGTTTTGGTTGCGTGGTCCCTAGTTTAGTGTTCTTTGTCCATTCTTTCTTCTTAGGTTTGGCAATCTCGCCATCCTGTATCTTAATCTCCTCAATGACCCTGGCTTGCACCAGAGCTTCTTCTAAACTAGCATATTGTTGTAGCTGCAATAGCACGGAGATTGATCTCAAAAAAAAAATTCAAGAACATTTGGGTAAGATCTGACATGCGAGGGAGGTAAGGCAGCTTCGCAAGCAACGCCCTCCACCGATTCCCATATGCCACCATGGTCTCTTCCTCATACTGCTTGAGGCTAGCTAGATCACTCAATGATGCTTTTTTCTTAGTTTTGAAGGTGAAGCATTCGAGGAACGCGTCTACTAGCTGATCCAAATTAGTGATGCTATGTTTCGGTAATTGGGTGAACCAATCCAAGGCAGGGCTTGCAAATGTGGTTATAAATGTTCTCAACAACAAAGCATCATTATCTTGAATACCAAAGCACTGGCTTAAGAATATGGTCACATGCTCTTGGGCGTCCTCCTCCCCTCTAAAGAGTGCCAACTAGGGCAGCTTAAAGTGTTTCGGGTATGGAGGTGTCGGCACTGACGGATGCACAGGATGGCTACGGAGTTGGCGTAAAGTGGGCTTTTGGGGCCCAGAAGTCTTGATCTCCATAGACTCTAAGCACTCTAACAATGCTTTATATGCATCAGAGGATTTAATTTCATCCTCCTTAGTTTGCTCCCGTTGTGGGTTGCGGGGAGCCTGAGGCCTATTGAGAAGTAGCTGGGTAGCACCCCCTCTGCCTTGATAGAGCATTTCAGCCCTCTCTTCTTCTTGTTCATATTCCTCATAAGCTTCCTGAGGAGTGGCTGGCTGAGTCCTATTCACATGGGTAGGTACCCACGGAGGGTGCCCATCATTATTTCGGGGAGTGGCCTCCCGATCAGGTCTAGGAGGTCTCGGAGGCAATACTTGATAAGGTCGTGTGGACCTCTCTCGTACCAAAGGGTTATGCCTCTCATACACATCTACTTTGTGCGTGCGAGGGTTTGGAACCTTCGCAGGCACATTGTTATGCATCAATTCGGCTGTCTAACACTGAATGCGCTCTTTGTTAAGCTGACAAAGATGCTCTAACTGCTCTTGATCTTGCCTAATATGAATGATTTGTGCTTGGTGGGTGGCTTGTTTGGCAAATGCCAAGTCACTTTGTTTCGCCATCTCTTGTTTAGGAAGCCTAGATGGCTCTCCTATATGTCTACCTCGGTCATGGTGATCCGAGACCTCTATGGGTTGCTTCCCTCTGTCGAGGTTGGCTGCATTAACTTGAGGCTATAGCCTCGATGGGTGATCTTGATATAGGGCAGGCATAGAGGTACATCTCTCCCATGCTGTGTACTGCTCTTGAGGAACATGGTAATCTTCCTCGTCCTCTCTTTCATATGCATAAAAGATGCGGGCAGAATTGTCTTGCCCTGCCTGGAAAGCTTGATACTCTGGACACTGTCTAGTGTTTCTAACAACAATGCGAGGTAGAGGAGGGAGGACAAAATCCTGTGGCCCCTCCATCTGGACCCTCTTTTGCTCTAGCACTTCATCGTTAGGCCACCCATAACGGGATTCTAAGGGAGGTCTCATGTCTACATTAAGTGCTACATATAGGTTCTCTTCTTGGAAGGACCTATGTTGAGTAGGGCTGCCCCTCAAAGAGGTGACTCTATAGTCTTGTTCTGTTATGGCATGATTTGGACTTTCTTGTGGGTCAGGACGCTAAGGCGGGATGACCAGGTCCTCAAGACTATATCGGAGGTGACTTGCCCCCCTTGGTGCACTTTCTGGAGCGCTTGCTCATGATCAAGCTCGGCTACGAGTGAACACCATGGTGATGTGCTCCTAAATAGGAGTAGATTTTTATCTCTTTTAGGGTTTTTTACGCTACACTTAACAAAAAGGAAACACACAATCAATGCAGTGGTTATCTCATTTAAAGATTTGAAAGTGTGCCCTAAAATCTAGTTTGAGTGTGTTTTGATATTGTTTTGAAAGCTTTGTGAAAGAACGTTTAAATGCAAAAATGAGGTCTCTTATGACTCCCAAAAAATGGTCACCCCTTCGATATACCATTGCCAGACCGATATACCAACCTCTCTATATACCCGCCCTTACGTGAGGGAAACTATTGGTACGTGAGAGCAGATGATACATGGAACATAGGCGGTACTGAAGGGGGATCGCTCTGTTTATGACACCTACCATAGAAGACTTATCCTCATGCGCTGGGAATCACCCCCACTACACTTGGTCAGCTTTCGTCAGGATTTACGTCTAGCAATAGTCGCGATTGGGGTAATGGATGCAATATCTCAAGCCAAAGTGATAATGGAATCCACCTTTGGTCTTGCTCAAGGGTTGGGGTTTTACGACCAACGCCTTGTTGTTTCAGTTACCATGTGGTGTGTGGGGTTCCTTTTAAGTTGCATAAATGAAGCACGCAAGCATTCAAACTCTCCTATGCAAACAAATAACCAGAAAACATAAAGCAAAGAATTGACAAAAGGTGTTTAAGACCTCTACCTCTTCTCTGCCCAAGTCAGATGGCTCTGAATATCTACTCTGAAATAGTCCAGTGTTGGAAAAATTGGTACCTGTAATCAAAATAACAAGCAAATTTAATCAGAAATTTAATTTTAAAAATCAAGGGACAGAGGTCACATTGTGATCGCCATTGAAAGCACGAGGATACGGAAACAAAAAGGAATATGCCACAAGAAAGGACAAGAAAGAACATATACAAGTTGACATAAGATAAAAGCAATATGAAATGTGGTAATCTATTTATTGATATGCTTTATAAACTATGTTACAATACATCTCCTTCCTTTTTAGGGGATAGGAGAGTCAAATGTGTTTCTCGTCACAACATCCATGGCCAACAATCCTTCTTCCGCGTGCCCACATGTAAGATGGGCGGACCAAAACGTCACCAAAACTTGTGTATATGATTATTTGCTCTTTCCTGCTCCTCTGCTATTGGAAACCTGCATTCAAAGAAACAGAAAATATTAGTAGCACCTGCAGACAGAATGGAACATGTATTTCCCAAGGCCTACTGTCAGTGTATGCATGAAAATAATAAAATGACTATCAAATGACCTCTGATTGACCTGAAATTTTTATAGAAGCATAAAAATATTATCATAAGACCACTGCAAAAATAACAGTCTAGAAATTCCTCACAGATTTGTATTCGCTCCAGGGTGGGACGAATAGGACTGTGACAATTTGCCAAAAAGCACCCTATTCAATGTCCTGCTTAGGAAGCTCCAAAAGACCTAAAAATTTGGGGTTAGCTAATTAGGGGTGTTTTGGGAAGACCCAGATGGTCATATTTCTCCAATTTTTCCTCTAGCACCCATATTTTGAAGATGGCATCTGCAAGTTAGTGAAGGCGGGAAATAACAAAAACCTGGTCAAAACTACTCAGAATGAAATGAAATTTGAACTGTAACCTATTTAACCTATCTAGAATAAAATTCAAAAGAAAAACTAGAGAAATATATCATATATTTCTAATCATCCCGGGGTGGGGTGAATACAACTGTGACAGTTTGGGGAGCGCCCGGGGACAGGACGCCCACCGTTTGGGACACTTTTTTTGGCACCAATCCACTTGGGATGGGTCCAAAATTGATTATGGGGTGTTTTCAACAAATTTTGTGGATATTTGTGGCCAAAAATTGGGTTTTGGGTTCGGATTCGCGCTTCCAATAGCCACCCAATAACCTCCCTTTCGAATGAGAGATTAAGGATGTAAAAGCACAAATCGTAGTTAGGTAGGTAAATTGGCAGCACTTCATTGCTCAAATTCTCCTTCTCTGTATATATTTTGGGTGGGAAAACTCCCCAATTTATAGACCTTAAGGTCTCCTTGTTTGAATTGCGCATGCGAGGGCGCCACTTGAGTTAACTGTCCTATTTTTAGAGAAAAGCTAACTCCCTGATAAAAAATCTTCTTGCATGAGGTTTCTAAAATAAAGACACTCATCACTTAAGTCTCTCTTCTTGAATAAAATCTATTCCTCGCAATTGCATGGCCTTAAGCCTCAGTTAACTGGCGGAGTTACCAAGGTTTGACTTTTTTCCAGTCAAACTTGCTATTCGCCTCACCCTGGGGTGAATGTTGATATTCATCCTCGGGTGGGACGAATGCCAGTTTGTATTCGTCCTAGGGTGGGACGAGCAGAGAGCAAGGTGCCAAAAATGTTCCAAATTGACCTATGACCTCTAAAATTGCTTTTGGAAGTGGTTAGGACCACTGTTTAACCTCTGGGGGCTGCCCTTGGGGTTGTTTGTGTCAATGCGATCAGCGCTTGTTGTCACGTAATCGGATTGGTGTTGTTTTGGTGTCTACATTTACCTAGGGTACTACTTGACTATATTTCTCCTAAAACACCTAGTCGACTACCCATGATAGCGGTAAGATACCAACGCCATTGAGTCTAACCTACCTAGGGAAGGATGTAGACCACACTACCAAGTAGTGGCTACACAACATACAAAGGAACATAGCCAACACTGCCAAAGCAATGACTACACAACACCACAAGGAACATAACCCATAGTACCAATACAGCGGCTACACAGTACCACAAGGAACATAGCCAAAACTATCATTGTAGTGGATACACAATATAACAAGGGACGTAGCCCACACTGCCAATACAGTGGTTACACAACATACAAAGAAACTAAGCCAACAATACCATTGTAGTAGCTACATAGCATAACAAGGGACGTAGCCCACACTACCAATACAGTGGCTACATAACATACAAAGAAACATGGCCAACACTACCATCCTAGTGGCTACACAACATTCAAAGGAACTTAGCCAACACTGCCATCACAGTGGCTACACAACATAACAAGGGATGTAGACCACACTGCCAATGTAGTGGCTACATAAAAGGAACATAGCCAACATTGCCATCATAGTGGCTACACAATATTCAAAGGAACATAGCCAACACTGCCATCGTAGTGGCTACACAACATAACAAGGGATGTACCCCACACTTCCAATGTAGGAGCTACACACAATTTTCAAAGTAACGTAGACCATACTGCCATCATAGGGGCTACACACAACACTCAATGAAATGTAGACCATATTGCCATCACAAGGACTACACACAACACTCAAAAAAACGTAGACCATGATATCATCGTAGGGGCTAGACACAATTTTCAAAGATATGTAGACCACGCTGCCATCACAGAGGCTACACATAACACTCAAAGAATAAAATAGCAATAGTTCAAGATGAACCAACTAGGACCACCTATACTGCTCATGTGGATTCCTGTCATTTGCTACTTTTTTTCTCTCCTTTGCTTCGCTCCTCTTCCTCTCTACCAACTTCCTTCACTGTTTCCCTCTTCTTCCTTTATGCCAACCTCCTTCGCTGCTTTACTCCCTACCCCATACATGTCTTCTTCCCTCCTCGGTACACATCCCCGCCTACCCACCTTTACTCCTCGATCACCTTCGATAGGTGATAGGATGGACATACCTCTCCCATTCTTCCCAAGGTGATCGTCATTAAGATCTTTCCCTTCACATCAGGGGAGCTTCGTGCAACTGATCCAATCAGGTCTTCAAAGGGCAACTCGACCCATTCTACCAAATGTCATCTTGTCGCATTTACGTCTTGTGGATCGATCGTCGATGAGCGGCGATTTCCTAGACACACCATGGTAAAGACCTTACCTCGGGGTTTCAAAGAATTGTATTTATTTCCTTTTTTTTTAATATATATCAAGGGAAGTTCTCCACTAACAATTGTTTCATAAATTGATTACTTATTTGCTTACTAATGCTATTAAATGAATCAATATTTTTATTACAATTAACATCTACCAACATCATTTTAAATAATCAACTACTTATTTCTAATGAGATCTTTGCTTAAAATAATTATTTATTTAAATAATATCTTCTTGCTTTTAAATAAAAAAACATTTATATAAACAATATCTTTTTGCTTTTTAAATAAATCAAACATCTATTTAAAATCTATCTTTTTGTTTTTTAAATAAATCAAACTTTTATTTAAACAATATGTTTTTGCATTTTAAATAAATCAAACATTTATTTAAACCATATCTTTATGCTTTTTAAATAAATCAAACATTTATTTAAACAAGCACATATGAAGTTGTGAAGGTAAACTATTTACTCCATGCTCACTAGTTATCAAGGTTAATAATGTTGAAGTAAAAGACAATCATGCAAGTGCATCAAACAAATAGGGAGTCTTTATATCAATCTAATCATCTGTCTTAGCCTCTAGAACTTACGATGGCTACTAGGCCATAAGTTCGGGGCTCAAGGTGGTTAGATATTGATGATTATCCCTAACCGAATGCATACCTATATGAAGGTATCTATCTGTGTTACCTTCGAGTTGCCTTATCATTATTTCTCCTTCCTCAGGTACTCTCATCTCCGATGGATGAATCAATTCATTTCACTCATGAGCACACTTGATCCTACACATTGACAATTCATTAGCAATATTATATCCTTCACTATCTATTTACTATTGTGAGGCTACTTGATTGCACAAAATCGAGTATTAGTCACATTTGTTAATACATTGTGTTTTTCATGTTCAAAGGTCCATCTAGGAGGGTCATGATAAAAATGCACCATTTAATTCACCAAGTAAGATTATATTATAGATTACAACTTTTCTCTTTTACAAAGTTTTCCACCTGGGATATTACAGATAGGACCTTCAAAGAAGAAGGTGACCCTTTTATAAAATAATGCAATACAATATAATGGTGCTATTGAATTCTCCTATGCCACCATGAGGGTTGGATGGGTTTGGAAGCTTTGTTGGCTTTATTGACCACACTAGACCAAATGGTTCTCCTAGAGAACTACACATAACCAACCATGAGAAGTTAGTATCATCAAGGGGCCTACCTTGGTTAGGCCAAAAATATCATAAAATATGCAAGCTATAAACTCTAATAAATTCTATGAAACTGAAAGGATGATGCCAAAATAATAAAAAATAATAAAAATATACCTTTCCTCACCTTATTGCTATATCTATTGTTGATGTAGCAACTGGTTCTATCTCTAGTTCATGACCGTCTGAGGCCTCGATGGTAATCTCTACAAATCATCTAGGAGACTGGAAACGATGATTATAGGTCATCTAGAATTAGACGACCTAGATCTCTACTACTTTGATATTGATGAAACATGTTGCAGATATTATGGGGAGGTGTGTCTAATTTGGTGGCGATTTGGTATCGATATGATACTCTATTTGCATGCAACTTTATAAATGAATTGTGCACATGGTGGAGATTAGATTTATTTCCATGGATGATTGGTGATGGACAAAGGAGGGAGTTGGTTGTAGATGGTGTATGAGCACGCAAGGAAGGACTGAAGGAATTTTGAAAAGGTAATCATGTGTTCTTGTAAATGAGGGCAAAGAGGGAGATATTTATATATTTTTGGCAAGGGTGAGGGGGTGGTGATTGGGCAATGACATGGCATGAGGTGACATCCAAGTAGCATGTGGGGAAATCGAGAAAAATCTAAAGGATTCATCATGGAGGAATGTTCACCCTTCAATATTAATAACCTTGGGTGAGGTGAGTCTTTAGCCAACCAAGTTTCATAAGTTGGCATGGGGAGTGGAGACCTTAGGACAAGGTGAAGGAGTTTTAAATTCCTAAAAAGTGCCAAGTGGATTTGGCGAGGACTTGGAATTTATGAGGATATTTAGTGGTATCATTGACTTTGGGATTTGGAAAATTTTTAAATTCCTAGAAAAGTGCAAGGAGGATGTAGGAGGGTTTGGGAATTTAATAGGGGCACTTCCTAGGAGATTTGATGAGGGTTTTGAGGAATGACTAGAATTTTGGAAATCCGTTTTAGGATTTAAAAATTCAATGTGGGATTTGATGCGAGTTTGACTAAGGGTTAAGTAGTTATTAAATCTCTTATTAGAGGAATTGATTAAGGATTAGGGGTTAATTAAGATTTTGAGAATTTTAAGGAGGATTTGGGGGATTAAAGAGGAATTTAGGAAAATTAGGAGAATAAAAAAAGCATTAGAGGAATTTAGGAAGAATTAGGAGATTAGGGAGAATTAATGACGAATTAGTGGAGGTTAGAAGAATTAGGGAGGGATTATAGCAATCATAGGGGAATTAAAGGAAATTAGATAAATTAGAGAAAAAATAGAGATAATAGAGAGGAATTAAAAGAATTAGGGGGGAATTAGGAGGATTAAGAAGAATTTAGAAAAAATAGAGGAATTTAGAGAGAATTGGAGGGAAATCAAGAGAATTTGATAATTTTAGAGGAATTGTTTAGGATTTCAGGGAATTTTGATGAATCATAGGGATTTTAGGAGGTGTTTTTGGAATTTGCAGAATTAATAAAAATTAGATTTTAGGGGATCACAAAATGACATGTTTTTGGTGTCTACACCCCTTTGAAAACCTCTTCTTCCACCCCAAGAAAAAATCATTTTTACCCCTAAATTAAGGGTTACCATCCATTATTTTATCCCTAATTTTTAAATTGAAAGATGAAGTAAAATGAACCTTTTGAAAAAAAACTCATGGAGTAATTTGAAATCAATCCCCACTTCTACTTGAGCTAATTTTGATTCTTTGAAAAACCCTGTCAATATCCATGGAATATGTTTATTAACCCTCTAGTTTTAAGAAACATTATATAATGGTTAATCATCCCATCCTTGATAATCATTTTTGGTGTTGTATCTAGTACCTAGACAAGGTTTGCAATAGATCCGCTCTTCCTCATAGCCCTAACCAGGGTATCTATACTTCCAACAATGACAGTCTTCCTTCCAATTAGGGTATCTTTATTTCTAATAAGGACTTTCATAAATGAATTTCCTGTCATGTTACCTAAATTGTTTCACAAGAATCTTTTAGTTTTTGAGTTTCTCCTAAAATATGGAACAAGAATAAGTAGTGCTTGCTCACTTTACCTCTTTTTCACACTTCTTGCTTGTACTCACAACACTTGCTTTTTAAAACAAAAAAAAAGATAAGACTTACTCTTGGCTTGAACTCATTCCTTTAAATTTTATATAATTTATATAAACAAATATATTATTGATTTTTTTGTTAAATATTTTTAAAACTTCTAATTCCATAGACTCTTTTGGCCTTATGAATGTAATAAAAAAATCACTTCATATAAATATATTATTATATTTGATAACAACTAATAATGAACACAGAAAACCAAGATTCGTTACGATTTAAATAAAAAAAAAAATTAACAAAAAAATAATAGTATTCTCCATATATTCTAATATATATATATATATATATATATATATATATATATATATATATAGTTTTTGATAAAGTTTAATGGTTCAGACCTTGGTTTTTTATGGGAGGTTTAAGATTTAAACAGTAGTGTGTGATCGTGTGTTAAAATTCTTTATTGATAAGTTCAACTCTCTCTTCATATGAGATCATAGTGAAATGAGATATCAACCCCCTAGTTATCAAATTTCTCGAATTTTTAAGATGAATCGAATTTAAAATATTTTCGTGAATAGATCCTAAATTTCAGGTGGAAAAAAATTGAGTGGAAATGCATGTAGAAGAGAAAAATGACAAACAAACCTTAAATTCGGTATGAGAAAAAATCGAGGGGAAATGTATGTAAAAGGGAATACAAACCCTAAATTTGGCATGAGAAAAATTTGAGTAAAAATACATACAGAAGGGAAAAATAGTGAACAAACTCTAAATTCGGCATGGGATAATTAAGTGGAAATGCATGCAGAAGGGGAATCCATAGGTTAGTAATTTAAGAAGGTAGTGATGCCTCCCAAGGGCCACATCGGAGCTGACACACAAGTTATTACTAATTGAGTGAATTAGTTCGTAGATGCAAGTTATTACTAATTAAGTGAATTAGATCGTAGATAGCACGTGACTGAGAGTGGTTTAGAGGAAGTGTGTATATTGGAGTGAGAAAATAGGCTTTACATTCAGTTTGGCACATTGTATCTTGAATGCGCAATGCTTTGGATTAATATTAATAAACAGTTTACACCTGGATATTGATAGTGGATTTTAACAAACTTTCCTGAGAATTATTTTATTTGTATATAAATAATATTTAGTCGACCACATAATATATTATATTTGGAAATAAATATTGGATAAAAATATTTAAATAAAAATTTATATCATATTTAAAATATTTATTATATATTTTATATATAATTTTATAATAATATAATATAATATATATATATAACCAATTTCTTTCGAATTTTAAGAAAAAAATGTCAAACTCAACCCTATATTATTATAGGGGAACTCTGGCAATAAGCAAACCTTTAAAAAAAATATTCTCGATATATACATTTTAAAAATTGTGGTTGCTTGGTTCATAAGTTAATAGTCCAACGGTCCAAGTCGATCAATAACTACGCGTGAAATCAAAATTGTCCGCTTCCAAAACGCACGTTACGTTGGAGAAGGAAAGATAGCAACGAGCATTAAATTTCTCATGTTTATCTAACTTTTATCTACCAATAAAAAGGTGTGGGATGGAATCTCTTCCACGCGAGAAAAGGATCGATTTGTCTCGACTCTTGACTTTTTAGAAGAAAAGAGGTAGTATTAAAATGGAATCAAAATTTTAATATATGAATATTTAATTAAAAATAAAGTGCTTGTGTGAGAACACTCACATATAAACAAGGTAGAAAGTCAACTACATATATAACTCGAGTTTAGACAAAGGCAAAAAGATAGATTTGTCTCGACTCTCAAGATAAAAGGGCAGATGGAATCTCCTGCACGCGAGAGAAGTATTTTCCAAGTGCGGCAAGTTTTCTATGACCTTCTCACCATCCTTTAAGATGGGTATTTTCCAAGTGCGGCAAGTTTTCTATGACTTTCTGACCATCGTTTATGCTCGGTATTTTACAAGCGCGTCGACATGAGCAAGTTTCTCTGACTTTCTCATCATCATTTATGATGGCATTGAATTCTTCAGAGTCCATCTGTGCTTTTCTTCTCCACAAATTCGTGGATAAAAGACATTTAAGCAAGCAACAGTAGGCCACTCTCATTTCTCACTTCCCTTTTGTCTGGAAAGTTAAGTTCCGCTCCTGAGGATGAGTACGGCTCAATTGATTCTCTGCAAGTGCTTTTTCATCGTGGTCTTCTCTTATTTTATTCAGGATAGCAAAGGCGGTGAAGGTGAGACATCAGAATCTGATGGCGGATTGTCTGTGAAAGGCAAACTTGTACTCTACGCAGCTGCCATTGCAACATTTTTGTTACTGGGAGGTTGGCTCTCCTATTGCGCTCTTTGTTCAAAGAGGCGTAACGTCTCGGAACCCGAAGTCTCTACTACTCATCAATTGACATTTGAAGCGAAGGATCTGTGGCTCGCAACCAGAGGATACCATGAAAACAATTTAATCGGATCCACACCCTGGGCTTCCGTTTTCAAAGGAATTCTGCAAGACGGTCTGGTGGTGGCGATTAAGAGACTCAACTCAAGCAATTGTGACGGAGACATTGGGAGTTTCGTGGAGGTTTCGAATGCACTCGGTGACCTTCGGCATCGTAATCTCGTGCGTGTCCTCGGGGTCAGCGTGTCTTCAGGTTACAAGGAACTGGTTATGGAGTACGTAGATTGCGAAACATTGGATCAACTTCTTCATGGCGAGGAAAGAAGTTGCAGTCTCAGCTGGGAAACCCGGATAAAGATTGCTCAAGGCACTGCCCTCGCACTTGTGTATTTGCACGAAGGATGTAGAGTCAGGAGTAATGGTCCGCTCATTCACGGTAATCTCAACCCCAGAAATATTTTTGTGGATATAGAGGATCAGGAACCCCTTCTAAGCGACTATGGTATCCCTTTTCGAACCCAACATTTCTCTGATTCTTCTTCTGTGTTTCAACTATTACAGGAATACGCCCCTCCAGGTAACTTTGTGATACAATTCCAAAGCTTTGATTCTCGCTAAAATTAAGGCTATCAAATTTCAATAAGTAAAAGACTGAAGCATTTTTTTGTGTATTTTCAGAATTTAAGAGATCGCAGCCAATAACAGCAAAGTCGGACGTGTTTAGCTACGGCATGGTGCTTCTTGAACTTCTGACGTTGAAGCGGCCCACAAGCGAAAATGTGTCGGGAGACATGGCAGGATGGGTAAGAGATAAGATCCCTCATAACTATGGGGATGTTTTGGATCCTGCCATATTCGCCACAGCAACCACCTCCACAAAGAAGAAGATTAAGAGAGTTTTGGGACTTGCGTTGATATGCACTAGAGATGATCCGGAGACCAGGCCGTCCATGAAAGAAGTTCTTGAGATGCTTATTCAAACGAAGAGTTTTAGAATACACGGCAATGCGGTCGTACCCACTACCAGTGAAATGGAGGAGGTGTAACTTGTAAAATGTTAAGTCAACTAAAAATGTCTGAATCATATATAGTGTTGTAGAAAGCCTCTCTTCGTCCTCAAAGCCTTGGAATTTGACTGAAATATGTCTGTTTCATGTCATTTTTCATCAAAATACAGGAAAGGGCCCATAAAGAAGGATGTTCAAAATTGCGATATATATACATATACATATGTTTAGTTGTAAAGATTACTTTACTCAATTAAACAGTTTCTTAAATATCTAGAGTTTCTAATGTAGGTTACTCAAACACGTTGTCAAGAAATAACAATTTTTCTTACTAAACCAGAATTTTAAAATTCAATCCTCTACAAATTTAAAAAATCAAAATGTATACAATTGTCAAAATGAAAATGGAATTGGAATGTATGCAGAAGACTTTGTTGTATAAAAAATGGTCTTTAAATCTATATCAAAAGGTTTAATAGGTTAAGTGTAAAATTGTGAGCATGTTATTTTTTATTATTAGTATTTTATTTTCTGCTTAGTATCATTTTAGAGGACTCGATTGATTTGATTTAATTTTTAAAAAATAACCTTTCAGATATTTAATACAACAAAAACATAAATAGGTATAGCTTGAAGGATTGATTTTATCAATGTAATTCAACCCCAAAAAAAGTCACCTATTGGTCCTATTATTATTTTCTTCTCAACTCTATCCAACAACCAATTCCAGTCATTTTTTTTTTGTCTTTGAATATTGAGAGAAATACCTAAATAAGTGATCGAAGGAGAAGTCTTCTTATATCTTAATCTATCCAAGACCATAAATTCTTGTCTAGGAGAGCAGTGAAAGAAAATGACTTTAGATTTGTATTCATTAATCAATTGCCTGGTAGAATTAGAAAAAAAACTAATGATTTGCTTAATTTTAAAAGTTTCCTTAACTATAGATTTACCTAATAGAGTAGATTCATCAACAAATTGAAGATGAGAAATAGGTCTAGCTCCACAAGAAATGGTTGCTCCCTCAAGGGTTCTATTTTCTCTATTTTTGGTTATTGACTTGTCCAAGCATTCAACAAAAATGATGAATAATTAAGGGGAGAGGGAGTCACCTCTCCTAATACCTCTAGAAGCAAGGAACAATTGAGAAGAGCTCCCATTGATAAGAACAAAGTAAGACACCGAAGAGATACATCCCATAATCTAGTCCATCCAATCGTGATACAAGCCAAATTGTTTTAAAACTTTGACAAGGAAGTGTCAATCAACTCTATCATAAACTTTAGATAAGTCTAAACAAATGAACATAGATGGATTTTTTTATATTTCCAAGGAATGGATGGCTTTCTAAGTAAGAACTATCTCATCCACTATTTGATGCCCTTCCACATAACCCCCTTGTTCAGGGAAAAATATCTTATGCAAAAGAGGCTTCAGTATTTCTGGTATGATCTTTGTAATAATTTTGAGAAGAACATTACATAAAGCTATAGGTCTAAAATTTGAGATATGATCTACCTCTTGAGCTTTTGAACATTACATTAAGATCCATATTGAAGATTAAAACCAAATAATGTAATACAGGGGGGTGTTACAGTATATTAAATTATTTGGTGCATGCTAATATAACACCTTGGGTACATCTTTAGATTAGAAGAGTGTCTTATATTAGAGTGTGAGTATTTACTTTATGCAATGCAATAAATGCACAAGTATTATTAGAGTGTGAAAAGTATTTTGGTAATGTAAATATGTTAAAATATTGATTCGTGTCATTATTAGTATAACTATCAATTTCTTCCACCATGTTGTCATTATAAGAATGGTAGTTTGCTCTTTTTAGCTTAGCAACATCCTCATGGGTTTTGTGTTTTTTGTCCAACCATTGATATTAAAACATGATCTTCTCTCTTCTTTGGTTTTAACAATGGTGTAATTTGTTAACTACCTTATGAGGAAGGAGATTGATAACATCCATGTCAAGTTTATTATCTTTTGAGTCAAACTTATTTTTGTGTATTGTAAATGAAACTTATGATGTCCCTTGTACAACTTCCTTCTAAAAGTCTATTGTTGATAATGCTCATATATTGAAACATTTTATTTATCATCCATATAAGGAATAAAGAAACATTCATTATTTGTAGAACAATGTCTCTAAGGACTTAAATTTCATTCTATGGTAAACACTTTATCATTATAGATAAACATAATCACTTGACAACCAAAGGAAGTTATGGCTCTCATCTTATTGGTCCAATTCTACCCAATAGCATATTTTATTTTATCTTGAAGTCAAACACCATGAACTTCGCTCTAACTTCTTTTTGTCCTACTAAAATGAACAACCAAATGCAACCCACAAGGTCTTATGGACAATCATAAAACAATCTCTCTAGATTTCATTAGAATATCTATAAAGGATAATAACATAAAAAATGTACCATTTCATTCATAAGAAAAATTCCTATAAACATCGATAGCATTAAATACAAATGTGATCATTAATAGTGGATATCATTGCTTTCTAGATAATTAACATATTTCATGTTTTTAAGAGAAAGGATAGTAAAAAATGACTAGTATGTGCATGAAGACAAATATTTTTCTTGTGTAGTTGAATATATTGCACTTCATAAGACCTTTTAAATGTGGGTATAATATTAGTAAGCCTAGTCTTGGGAATCTCCATCTCATCCAATAATTCTCTTAAGCATTATCATTGAAAGGGAAATGTCCTAAGTAGTTCTAAGTAGGGGACATTATAGGGTGTTGTACACAACTCCTCCATAATATCCAATTAGTTTTATTTATTATTACCCTGAGAAATGACTCTTATGGTTGGAAAGGATCATATCATTTTTTCCATGGAAGTCAAGATCATCACTAATTTCAATGTTTCATGAATAATAGAATCCATAGGGTATTTATGTTAAAATGTACTTTTGCATTTTCAGCTAGTTAGCAAATGACCAAATGAGGATATAGAAGTTTATCATTTATGGTTGGATTAGAGGTTGCCTAGACAGGATCTATGGCCTTGTCCTTCTTTTCCATTCCATCCTTAGAAGGTTGTTTCTTTTTATGTTGGGGTGAATTTCTAGAGATAGAAACAATCTATTATTCTAAAGAATAAACTCAAGGCTATAATAGCCTATTAATTCTTAAATAAATCTTATTTAAGGGGTTCTATTCATATCCCTAACATTCCATGATACCATTTTCATGATCACTTTTTATTTTTGTTAGTGGGGTTATTACCAATTCTTTTTAACACCCATGTTATTTACTTTTTTCTTCCCAAATTAATTTCCATTTGAGTTTCTTTTTCTCTTTCTTTTTGCTTTTATGACCTTTCTCTCCTTTCACATTCCTAACAACACTTTCATCTTCACACACACACACACACACACACACACACATATAATATATATATATATATATATATATATATATTAATAATAAGACTTCTAAATATTTATGTTTTCCTCTAAATATTTATGTTGTCCTAGAGATTGTAAAATTGATAAGGAATAGCCTCATAAACACTTTTCTTTTCATGTTGCCCTAGAAACCCTAAAGTACAAGGATAGTTATCCATAGTAGTTACATTCTTATGTTGTATTGGAAACCCTAAATTTCTATTGATATCCTTTATATGCATTTCTTTATCATGTTGCTCTTGAAACCTTAAAGTGTAATGGATACACTCTGTACTATTATTTTTACTGCAAGCAGAGGATTTTATTCTACTATAGGTAAATTAAGGTGATTTATTTGGATTAACCTTGATATCCTTTTCCTAATTTGCTTTATAATTTATCTCTCCCTCTTCTTTTGCACCATTAACTCCTAAAATTGAACTTGTGCATTGAAAAACCCTACCAATATTCATAAACTTGCATATTAACCCTCTACTTGTCAACTACATATATAACTCGAGTTTAGACAAAGGCAAAAAGATAGATTTGTCTCGACTCTCAAGATAAAAGGGCAGATGGAATCTCCTGCACGCGAGAGAAGTATTTTCCAAGTGCGGCAAGTTTTCTATGACCTTCTCACCATCCTTTAAGATGGGTATTTTCCAAGTGCGGCAAGTTTTCTATGACTTTCTTACCATCGTTTATGCTCGGTATTTTACAAGCGCGTCGACATGAGCAAGTTTCTCTGACTTTCTGATCATCATTTATGATGGCATTGAATTCTTCAGAGTCCATCTGTGCTTTTCTTCTCCACAAATTCGTGGATAAAAGACATTTAAGCAAGCAACAGTAGGCCACTCTCATTTCTCACTTCCCTTTGTCTGGAAAGTTAAGTTCCGCTCCTGAGGATGAGTACGGCTCAATTGATTCTCTGCAAGTTTTTTTTCATCGTGGTCTTCACTTATTTTATTCAGGATAGCAAAGGCGGTGAAGGTGAGACATCAGAATCTGATGGCGGATTGTCTGTGAAAGGCAAACTTGTACTCTACGCAGCTGCCATTGCAACATTTTTGTTACTGGGAGGTTGGCTCTCCTATTGCGCTCTTTGTTCAAAGAGGCGTAACGTCTCGGAACCCGAAGTCTCTACTACTCATCAATTGACATTTGAAGCGAAGGATCTGTGGCTCGCAACCAGAGGATACCATGAAAACAATTTAATCGGATCCACACCCTGGGCTTCCGTTTTCAAAGGAATTCTGCAAGACGGTCTGGTGGTGGAGATTAAGAGACTCAACTCAAGCAATTGTGACGGAGACATTGGGAGTTTCGTGGAGGTTTCGAATGCACTCGGTGACCTTCGGCATCGTAATCTCGTGCGTGTCCTCGGGGTCAGCGTGTCTTCAGGTTACAAGAAACTGGTTATGGAGTACGTAGATTGCGAAACATTGGATCAACTTCTTCATGGCGAGGAAAGAAGTTGCAGTCTCAGCTGGGAAACCCGGATAAAGATTGCTCAAGGCACTGCCCTCGCACTTGTGTATTTGCACGAAGGATGTAGAGTCAGGAGTAATGGTCCGCTCATTCACGGTAATCTCAACCCCAGAAATATTTTTGTGGATATAGAGGATCAGGAACCCCTTCTAAGCGACTATGGCATCCCTTTTCGAACCCAACATTTCTCTGATTCTTCTTCTGTGTTTCAACTATTACAGGAATACGCCCCTCCAGGTAACTTTGTGATACAATTCCAAAGCTTTGATTCTCGCTAAAATTAAGGCTATCAAATTTCAATAAGTAAAAGACTGAAGCATTTTTTTTTTCAGAATTTAAGAGATCGCAGCCAATAACAGCAAAGTCGGACGTGTTTACCTACGGCATGGTGCTTCTTGAACTTCTGACGTTGAAGCGGCCCACAAGCGAAAATGTGTCGGGAGACATGGCAGGATGGGTAAGAGATAAGATCCCTCATAACTATGGGGATGTTTTGGATCCTGCCATATTCGCCACAGCAACCACCTCCACAAAGAAGAAGATTAAGAGAGTTTTGGGACTTGCGTTGATATGCACTAGAGATGATCCGGAGACCAGGCCGTCCATGAAAGAAGTTCTTGAGATGCTTATTCAAACGAAGAGTTTTAGAATACACGGCAATGCGGTCGTATCCACTACCAGTGAAATGGAGGAGGTGTAACTTGTAAAATGTTAAGTCAACTAAAAATGTCTGAATCATATATTAGTGTTGTAGAAAGACTTTCTTCGTCCTCAAAGCCTTGGAATATGAGTGAATATGTCTGTTTCAGGTCCTTTTTCATCTAGATACAGGAAAGGGCCCATAAAGAAGGATGTTCAAAATTGCGATATATATACATATACATATGTTTAGTTGTAAAGATTACTTTACTCAATTAAACAGTTTCTTAAATATCTAGAGTTTCTAATGTAGGTTACTCAAACACGTTGTCAAGAAATAACAATTTTTCTTACTAAACCAGAATTTTAAAATTCAATCCTCTACAAATTTAAAAAATCAAAATGTATACAATTGTCAAAATGAAAATGGAATTGGAATGTATGACTTTGTTGTATTAAAAAGAATGGTCTTTACATTTATATCAAAAGGTTTAATGGTTAAGTGTAAAATTGTGAGCATGTTATTTTTTATTATTAGTATTTTATTTTCTGCTTAGTATCATTTTAGAGGACTCGATTGATTTGATTTAATTTTTAAAAAATAACCTTTCAGATATTTAATACAACAAAAACATAAATAGGTATAGCTTGAAGGATTGATTTTATCAATGTAATTCAACCCCAAAAAAAGTCACCTATTGGTCCTATTATTATTTTCTTCTCAACTCTATCCAACAACCAATTCGAGTCATTTTTTTTTTTGTCTTTGAATATTGAGAGAAATACCTAAATAAGTGATCGAAGGAGAAGTCTTCTTATATCTTAATCTATCCAAGACCATAAATTCTTGTCTAGGAGAGCAGTGAAAGAAAATGACTTTAGATTTGTATTCATTAATCAATTGCCTGGTAGAATTAGAAAAAAAACTAATGATTTGCTTAATTTTAAAAGTTTCCTTAACTATAGATTTACCTAATAGAGTAGATTCATCAACAAATTGAAGATGAGAAATAGGTCTAGCTCCACAAGAAATGGTTGCTCCCTCAAGGGTTCTATTTTCTCTATTTTTGGTTATTGACTTGTCCAAGCATTCAACAAAAATGATGAATAATTAAGGGGAGAGGGAGTCACCTCTCCTAATACCTCTAGAAGCAAGGAACAATTGAGAAGAGCTCCCATTGATAAGAACAAAGTAAGACACCGAAGAGATACATCCCATAATCTAGTCCATCCAATCGTGATACAAGCCAAATTGTTTTAAAACTTTGACAAGGAAGTGTCAATCAACTCTATCATAAACTTTAGATAAGTCTAAACAAATGAACATAGATGGATTTTTTTATATTTCCAAGGAATGGATGGCTTTCTAAGTAAGAACTATCTCATCCACTATTTGATGCCCTTCCACATAACCCCCTTGTTCAGGGAAAAATATCTTATGCAAAAGAGGCTTCAGTATTTCTGGTATGATCTTTGTAATAATTTTGAGAAGAACATTACATAAAGCTATAGGTCTAAAATTTGAGATATGATCTACCTCTTGAGCTTTTGAACATTACATTAAGATCCATATTGAAGATTAAAACCAAATAATGTAATACAGGGGGGTGTTACAGTATATTAAATTATTTGGTGCATGCTAATATAACACCTTGGGTACATCTTTAGATTAGAAGAGTGTCTTATATTAGAGTGTGAGTATTTACTTTATGCAATGCAATAAATGCACAAGTATTATTAGAGTGTGAAAAGTATTTTGGTAATGTAAATATGTTAAAATATTGATTCGTGTCATTATTAGTATAACTATCAATTTCTTCCACCATGTTGTCATTATAAGAATGGTAGTTTGCTCTTTTTAGCTTAGCAACATCCTCATGGGTTTTGTGTTTTTTGTCCAACCATTGATATTAAAACATGATCTTCTCTCTTCTTTGGTTTTAACAATGGTGTAATTTGTTAACTACCTTATGAGGAAGGAGATTGATAACATCCATGTCAAGTTTATTATCTTTTGAGTCAAACTTATTTTTGTGTATTGTAAATGAAACTTATGATGTCCCTTGTACAACTTCCTTCTAAAAGTCTATTGTTGATAATGCTCATATATTGAAACATTTTATTTATCATCCATATAAGGAATAAAGAAACATTCATTATTTGTAGAACAATGTCTCTAAGGACTTAAATTTCATTCTATGGTAAACACTTTATCATTATAGATAAACATAATCACTTGACAACCAAAGGAAGTTATGGCTCTCATCTTATTGGTCCAATTTTACCCAATAGCATATTTTATTTTATCTTGAAGTCAAACACCATGAACTTCGCTCTAACTTCTTTTTGTCCTACTAAAATGAACAACCAAATGCAACCCACAAGGTCTTATGGACAATCATAAAACAATCTCTCTAGATTTCATTAGAATATCTATAAAGGATAATAACATAAAAAATGTACCATTTCATTCATAAGAAAAATTCCTATAAACATCGATAGCATTAAATACAAATGTGATCATTAATAGTGGATATCATTGCTTTCTAGATAATTAACATATTTCATGTTTTTAAGAGAAAGGATAGTAAAAAATGACTAGTATGTGCATGAAGACAAATATTTTTCTTGTGTAGTTGAATATATTGCACTTCATAAGACCTTTTAAATGTGGGTATAATATTAGTAAGCCTAGTCTTGGGAATCTCCATCTCATCCAATAATTCTCTTAAGCATTATCATTGAAAGGGAAATGTCCTAAGTAGTTCTAAGTAGGGGACATTATAGGGTGTTGTACACAACTCCTCCATAATATCCAATTAGTTTTATTTATTATTACCCTGAGAAATGACTCTTATGGTTGGAAAGGATCATATCATTTTTTCCATGGAAGTCAAGATCATCACTAATTTCAATGTTTCATGAATAATAGAATCCATAGGGTATTTATGTTAAAATGTACTTTTGCATTTTCAGCTAGTTAGCAAATGACCAAATGAGGATATAGAAGTTTATCATTTATGGTTGGATTAGAGGTTGCCTAGACAGGATCTATGGCCTTGTCCTTCTTTTCCATTCCATCCTTAGAAGGTTGTTTCTTTTTATGTTGGGGTGAATTTCTAGAGATAGAAACAATCTATTATTCTAAAGAATAAACTCAAGGCTATAATAGCCTATTAATTCTTAAATAAATCTTATTTAAGGGGTTCTATTCATATCCCTAACATTCCATGATACCATTTTCATGATCACTTTTTATTTTTGTTAGTGGGGTTATTACCAATTCTTTTTAACACCCATGTTATTTACTTTTTTCTTCCCAAATTAATTTCCATTTGAGTTTCTTTTTCTCTTTCTTTTTGCTTTTATGACCTTTCTCTCCTTTCACATTCCTAACAACACTTTCATCTTCACACACACACACACACACACACACACATATATATATATATATATATATATATATATATATTAATAATAAGACTTCTAAATATTTATGTTTTCCTCTAAATATTTATGTTGTCCTAGAGATTGTAAAATTGATAAGGAATAGCCTCATAAACACTTTTCTTTTCATGTTGCCCTAGAAACCCTAAAGTACAAGGATAGTTATCCATAGTAGTTACATTCTTATGTTGTATTGGAAACCCTAAATTTCTATTGATATCCTTTATATGCATTTCTTTATCATGTTGCTCTTGAAACCTTAAAGTGTAATGGATACACTCTGTACTATTATTTTTACTGCAAGCAGAGGATTTTATTCTACTATAGGTAAATTAAGGTGATTTATTTGGATTAACCTTGATATCCTTTTCCTAATTTGCTTTATAATTTATCTCTCCCTCTTCTTTTGCACCATTAACTCCTAAAATTGAACTTGTGCATTGAAAAACCCTACCAATATTCATAAACTTGCATATTAACCCTCTACTTGTCAACTACATATATAACTCGAGTTTAGACAAAGGCAAAAAGATAGATTTGTCTCGACTCTCAAGATAAAAGGGCAGATGGAATCTCCTGCACGCGAGAGAAGTATTTTCCAAGTGCGGCAAGTTTTCTATGACCTTCTCACCATCCTTTAAGATGGGTATTTTCCAAGTGCGGCAAGTTTTCTATGACTTTCTTACCATCGTTTATGCTCGGTATTTTACAAGCGCGTCGACATGAGCAAGTTTCTCTGACTTTCTGATCATCATTTATGATGGCATTGAATTCTTCAGAGTCCATCTGTGCTTTTCTTCTCCACAAATTCGTGGATAAAAGACATTTAAGCAAGCAACAGTAGGCCACTCTCATTTCTCACTTCCCTTTGTCTGGAAAGTTAAGTTCCGCTCCTGAGGATGAGTACGGCTCAATTGATTCTCTGCAAGTTTTTTTTCATCGTGGTCTTCACTTATTTTATTCAGGATAGCAAAGGCGGTGAAGGTGAGACATCAGAATCTGATGGCGGATTGTCTGTGAAAGGCAAACTTGTACTCTACGCAGCTGCCATTGCAACATTTTTGTTACTGGGAGGTTGGCTCTCCTATTGCGCTCTTTGTTCAAAGAGGCGTAACGTCTCGGAACCCGAAGTCTCTACTACTCATCAATTGACATTTGAAGCGAAGGATCTGTGGCTCGCAACCAGAGGATACCATGAAAACAATTTAATCGGATCCACACCCTGGGCTTCCGTTTTCAAAGGAATTCTGCAAGACGGTCTGGTGGTGGAGATTAAGAGACTCAACTCAAGCAATTGTGACGGAGACATTGGGAGTTTCGTGGAGGTTTCGAATGCACTCGGTGACCTTCGGCATCGTAATCTCGTGCGTGTCCTCGGGGTCAGCGTGTCTTCAGGTTACAAGAAACTGGTTATGGAGTACGTAGATTGCGAAACATTGGATCAACTTCTTCATGGCGAGGAAAGAAGTTGCAGTCTCAGCTGGGAAACCCGGATAAAGATTGCTCAAGGCACTGCCCTCGCACTTGTGTATTTGCACGAAGGATGTAGAGTCAGGAGTAATGGTCCGCTCATTCACGGTAATCTCAACCCCAGAAATATTTTTGTGGATATAGAGGATCAGGAACCCCTTCTAAGCGACTATGGCATCCCTTTTCGAACCCAACATTTCTCTGATTCTTCTTCTGTGTTTCAACTATTACAGGAATACGCCCCTCCAGGTAACTTTGTGATACAATTCCAAAGCTTTGATTCTCGCTAAAATTAAGGCTATCAAATTTCAATAAGTAAAAGACTGAAGCATTTTTTTTTTCAGAATTTAAGAGATCGCAGCCAATAACAGCAAAGTCGGACGTGTTTACCTACGGCATGGTGCTTCTTGAACTTCTGACGTTGAAGCGGCCCACAAGCGAAAATGTGTCGGGAGACATGGCAGGATGGGTAAGAGATAAGATCCCTCATAACTATGGGGATGTTTTGGATCCTGCCATATTCGCCACAGCAACCACCTCCACAAAGAAGAAGATTAAGAGAGTTTTGGGACTTGCGTTGATATGCACTAGAGATGATCCGGAGACCAGGCCGTCCATGAAAGAAGTTCTTGAGATGCTTATTCAAACGAAGAGTTTTAGAATACACGGCAATGCGGTCGTACCCACTACCAGTGAAATGGAGGAGGTGTAACTTGTAAAATGTTAAGTCAACTAAAAATGTCTGAATCATATATTAGTGTTGTAGAAAGACTTTCTTCGTCCTCAAAGCCTTGGAATATGAGTGAATATGTCTGTTTCAGGTCCTTTTTCATCTAGATACAGGAAAGGGCCCATAAAGAAGGATGTTCAAAATTGCGATATATATACATATACATATGTTTAGTTGTAAAGATTACTTTACTCAATTAAACAGTTTCTTAAATATCTAGAGTTTCTAATGTAGGTTACTCAAACACGTTGTCAAGAAATAACAATTTTTCTTACTAAACCAGAATTTTAAAATTCAATCCTCTACAAATTTAAAAAATCAAAATGTATACAATTGTCAAAATGAAAATGGAATTGGAATGTATGACTTTGTTGTATTAAAAAGAATGGTCTTTACATTTATATCAAAAGGTTTAATGGTTAAGTGTAAAATTGTGAGCATGTTATTTTTTATTATTAGTATTTTATTTTCTGCTTAGTATCATTTTAGAGGACTCGATTGATTTGATTTAATTTTTAAAAAATAACCTTTCAGATATTTAATACAACAAAAACATAAATAGGTATAGCTTGAAGGATTGATTTTATCAATGTAATTCAACCCCAAAAAAAGTCACCTATTGGTCCTATTATTATTTTCTTCTCAACTCTATCCAACAACCAATTCCAGTCATTTTTTTTTTTTGTCTTTGAATATTGAGAGAAATACCTAAATAAGTGATCGAAGGAGAAGTCTTCTTATATCTTAATCTATCCAAGACCATAAATTCTTGTCTAGGAGAGCAGTGAAAGAAAATGACTTTAGATTTGTATTCATTAATCAATTGCCTGGTAGAATTAGAAAAAAAACTAATGATTTGCTTAATTTTAAAAGTTTCCTTAACTATAGATTTACCTAATAGAGTAGATTCATCAACAAATTGAAGATGAGAAATAGGTCTAGCTCCACAAGAAATGGTTGCTCCCTCAAGGGTTCTATTTTCTCTATTTTTGGTTATTGACTTGTCCAAGCATTCAACAAAAATGATGAATAATTAAGGGGAGAGGGAGTCACCTCTCCTAATACCTCTAGAAGCAAGGAACAATTGAGAAGAGCTCCCATTGATAAGAACAAAGTAAGACACCGAAGAGATACATCCCATAATCTAGTCCATCCAATCGTGATACAAGCCAAATTGTTTTAAAACTTTGACAAGGAAGTGTCAATCAACTCTATCATAAACTTTAGATAAGTCTAAACAAATGAACATAGATGGATTTTTTTATATTTCCAAGGAATGGATGGCTTTCTAAGTAAGAACTATCTCATCCACTATTTGATGCCCTTCCACATAACCCCCTTGTTCAGGGAAAAATATCTTATGCAAAAGAGGCTTCAATATTTTTGCTATGATCTTTGTAATAATTTTGAGAAGAACATTACATAAAGCTATAGGTCTAAAATTTGAGATATGATCTACCTCTTGAGCTTTTGAACATTACATTAAGATCCATATTGAAGATTAAAACCAAATAATGTAATACAGGGGGGTGTTACAGTATATTAAATTATTTGGTGCATGCTAATATAACACCTTGGGTACATCTTTAGATTAGAAGAGTGTCTTATATTAGAGTGTGAGTATTTACTTTATGCAATGCAATAAATGCACAAGTATTATTAGAGTGTGAAAAGTATTTTGGTAATGTAAATATGTTAAAATATTGATTCGTGTCATTATTAGTATAACTATCAATTTCTTCCACCATGTTGTCATTATAAGAATGGTAGTTTGCTCTTTTTAGCTTAGCAACATCCTCATGGGTTTTGTGTTTTTTGTCCAACCATTGATATTAAAACATGATCTTCTCTCTTCTTTGGTTTTAACAATGGTGTAATTTGTTAACTACCTTATGAGGAAGGAGATTGATAACATCCATGTCAAGTTTATTATCTTTTGAGTCAAACTTATTTTTGTGTATTGTAAATGAAACTTATGATGTCCCTTGTACAACTTCCTTCTAAAAGTCTATTGTTGATAATGCTCATATATTGAAACATTTTATTTATCATCCATATAAGGAATAAAGAAACATTCATTATTTGTAGAACAATGTCTCTAAGGACTTAAATTTCATTCTATGGTAAACACTTTATCATTATAGATAAACATAATCACTTGACAACCAAAGGAAGTTATGGCTCTCATCTTATTGGTCCAATTTTACCCAATAGCATATTTTATTTTATCTTGAAGTCAAACACCATGAACTTCGCTCTAACTTCTTTTTGTCCTACTAAAATGAACAACCAAATGCAACCCACAAGGTCTTATGGACAATCATAAAACAATCTCTCTAGATTTCATTAGAATATCTATAAAGGATAATAACATAAAAAATGTACCATTTCATTCATAAGAAAAATTCCTATAAACATCGATAGCATTAAATACAAATGTGATCATTAATAGTGGATATCATTGCTTTCTAGATAATTAACATATTTCATGTTTTTAAGAGAAAGGATAGTAAAAAATGACTAGTATGTGCATGAAGACAAATATTTTTCTTGTGTAGTTGAATATATTGCACTTCATAAGACCTTTTAAATGTGGGTATAATATTAGTAAGCCTAGTCTTGGGAATCTCCATCTCATCCAATAATTCTCTTAAGCATTATCATTGAAAGGGAAATGTCCTAAGTAGTTCTAAGTAGGGGACATTATAGGGTGTTGTACACAACTCCTCCATAATATCCAATTAGTTTTATTTATTATTACCCTGAGAAATGACTCTTATGGTTGGAAAGGATCATATCATTTTTTCCATGGAAGTCAAGATCATCACTAATTTCAATGTTTCATGAATAATAGAATCCATAGGGTATTTATGTTAAAATGTACTTTTGCATTTTCAGCTAGTTAGCAAATGACCAAATGAGGATATAGAAGTTTATCATTTATGGTTGGATTAGAGGTTGCCTAGACAGGATCTATGGCCTTGTCCTTCTTTTCCATTCCATCCTTAGAAGGTTGTTTCTTTTTATGTTGGGGTGAATTTCTAGAGATAGAAACAATCTATTATTCTAAAGAATAAACTCAAGGCTATAATAGCCTATTAATTCTTAAATAAATCTTATTTAAGGGGTTCTATTCATATCCCTAACATTCCATGATACCATTTTCATGATCACTTTTTATTTTTGTTAGTGGGGTTATTACCAATTCTTTTTAACACCCATGTTATTTACTTTTTTCTTCCCAAATTAATTTCC
This sequence comes from Wollemia nobilis, assembly GCA_028583015.1. Classification (NCBI taxonomy): domain Eukaryota; kingdom Viridiplantae; phylum Streptophyta; class Pinopsida; order Araucariales; family Araucariaceae; genus Wollemia; species Wollemia nobilis. The sequence continues at coordinate 116,573 of JAQPPZ010004225.1, forward strand.
ATTTGAGTTTCTTTTTCTCTTTCTTTTTGCTTTTATGACCTTTCTCTCCTTTCACATTCCTAACAACACTTTCATCTTCACACACACACACACACACACACACACAATATATATATATATATATATATATATATATATATATTAATAATAAGACTTCTAAATATTTATGTTTTCCTCTAAATATTTATGTTGTCCTAGAGATTGTAAAATTGATAAGGAATAGCCTCATAAACACTTTTCTTTTCATGTTGCCCTAGAAACCCTAAAGTACAAGGATAGTTATCCATAGTAGTTACATTCTTATGTTGTATTGGAAACCCTAAATTTCTATTGATATCCTTTATATGCATTTCTTTATCATGTTGCTCTTGAAACCTTAAAGTGTAATGGATACACTCTGTACTATTATTTTTACTGCAAGCAGAGGATTTTATTCTACTATAGGTAAATTAAGGTGATTTATTTGGATTAACCTTGATATCCTTTTCCTAATTTGCTTTATAATTTATCTCTCCCTCTTCTTTTGCACCATTAACTCCTAAAATTGAACTTGTGCATTGAAAAACCCTACCAATATTCATAAACTTGCATATTAACCCTCTACTTGTCAACTACATATATAACTCGAGTTTAGAGAAAGGCAAAAAGATAGATTTGTCTCGACTCTCAAGATAAAAGGGCAGATGGAATCTCCTGCACGCGAGAGAAGTATTTTCCAAGTGCGGCAAGTTTTCTCTGACCTTCTCACCATCCTTTAAGATGGGTATTTTCCAAGTGCGGCAAGTTTTCTATGACTTTCTTACCATCGTTTATGCTCGGTATTTTACAAGCGCGTCGACATGAGCAAGTTTCTCTGACTTTCTGATCATCATTTATGATGGCATTGAATTCTTCAGAGTCCATCTGTGCTTTTCTTCTCCACAAATTCGTGGATAAAAGACATTTAAGCAAGCAACAGTAGGCCACTCTCATTTCTCACTTCCCTTTGTCTGGAAAGTTAAGTTCCGCTCCTGAGGATGAGTACGGCTCAATTGATTCTCTGCAAGTTTTTTTTCATCGTGGTCTTCACTTATTTTATTCAGGATAGCAAAGGCGGTGAAGGTGAGACATCAGAATCTGATGGCGGATTGTCTGTGAAAGGCAAACTTGTACTCTACGCAGCTGCCATTGCAACATTTTTGTTACTGGGAGGTTGGCTCTCCTATTGCGCTCTTTGTTCAAAGAGGCGTAACGTCTCGGAACCCGAAGTCTCTACTACTCATCAATTGACATTTGAAGCGAAGGATCTGTGGCTCGCAACCAGAGGATACCATGAAAACAATTTAATCGGATCCACACCCTGGGCTTCCGTTTTCAAAGGAATTCTGCAAGACGGTCTGGTGGTGGAGATTAAGAGACTCAACTCAAGCAATTGTGACGGAGACATTGGGAGTTTCGTGGAGGTTTCGAATGCACTCGGTGACCTTCGGCATCGTAATCTCGTGCGTGTCCTCGGGGTCAGCGTGTCTTCAGGTTACAAGAAACTGGTTATGGAGTACGTAGATTGCGAAACATTGGATCAACTTCTTCATGGCGAGGAAAGAAGTTGCAGTCTCAGCTGGGAAACCCGGATAAAGATTGCTCAAGGCACTGCCCTCGCACTTGTGTATTTGCACGAAGGATGTAGAGTCAGGAGTAATGGTCCGCTCATTCACGGTAATCTCAACCCCAGAAATATTTTTGTGGATATAGAGGATCAGGAACCCCTTCTAAGCGACTATGGCATCCCTTTTCGAACCCAACATTTCTCTGATTCTTCTTCTGTGTTTCAACTATTACAGGAATACGCCCCTCCAGGTAACTTTGTGATACAATTCCAAAGCTTTGATTCTCGCTAAAATTAAGGCTATCAAATTTCAATAAGTAAAAGACTGAAGCATTTTTTTTTTTTCAGAATTTAAGAGATCGCAGCCAATAACAGCAAAGTCGGACGTGTTTACCTACGGCATGGTGCTTCTTGAACTTCTGACGTTGAAGAGGCCCACAAGCGAAAATGTGTCGGGAGACATGGCAGGATGGGTAAGAGATAAGATCCCTCATAACTATGGGGATGTTTTGGATCCTGCCATATTCGCCACAGCAACCACCTCCACAAAGAAGAAGATTAAGAGAGTTTTGGGACTTGCGTTGATATGCACTAGAGATGATCCGGAGACCAGGCCGTCCATGAAAGAAGTTCTTGAGATGCTTATTCAAACGAAGAGTTTTAGAATACACGGCAATGCGGTCGTATCCACTACCAGTGAAATGGAGGAGGTGTAACTTGTAAAATGTTAAGTCAACTAAAAATGTCTGAATCATATATTAGTGTTGTAGAAAGACTTTCTTCGTCCTCAAAGCCTTGGAATATGAGTGAATATGTCTGTTTCAGGTCCTTTTTCATCTAGATACAGGAAAGGGCCCATAAAGAAGGATGTTCAAAATTGCGATATATATACATATACATATGTTTAGTTGTAAAGATTACTTTACTCAATTAAACAGTTTCTTAAATATCTAGAGTTTCTAATGTAGGTTACTCAAACACGTTGTCAAGAAATAACAATTTTTCTTACTAAACCAGAATTTTAAAATTCAATCCTCTACAAATTTAAAAAATCAAAATGTATACAATTGTCAAAATGAAAATGGAATTGGAATGTATGACTTTGTTGTATTAAAAAGAATGGTCTTTACATTTATATCAAAAGGTTTAATGGTTAAGTGTAAAATTGTGAGCATGTTATTTTTTATTATTAGTATTTTATTTTCTGCTTAGTATCATTTTAGAGGACTCGATTGATTTGATTTAATTTTTAAAAAATAACCTTTCAGATATTTAATACAACAAAAACATAAATAGGTATAGCTTGAAGGATTGATTTTATCAATGTAATTCAACCCCAAAAAAAGTCACCTATTGGTCCTATTATTATTTTCTTCTCAACTCTATCCAACAACCAATTCCAGTCATTTTTTTTTTTGTCTTTGAATATTGAGAGAAATACCTAAATAAGTGATCGAAGGAGAAGTCTTCTTATATCTTAATTTATCCAAGATCATGGATTCTTGTCTAGGAAAGCAATGAAAGAAAATGACTTTAGATTTGTATTCATTAATCAATTGCCTGGTAGAATTAGAAAAAAAACTAATGATTTGCTTAATTTTAAAAGTTTCCTTAACTATAGATTTACCTAATAGAGTAGATTCATCAACAAATTGAAGATGAGAAATAGGTCTAGCTCCACAAGAAATGGTTGCTCCCTCAAGGGTTCTATTTTCTCTATTTTTGGTTATTGACTTGTCCAAGCATTCAACAAAAATGATGAATAATTAAGGGGAGAGGGAGTCACCTCTCCTAATACCTCTAGAAGCAAGGAACAATTGAGAAGAGCTCCCATTGATAAGAACAAAGTAAGACACCGAAGAGATACATCCCATAATCTAGTCCATCCAATCGTGATACAAGCCAAATTGTTTTAAAACTTTGACAAGGAAGTGTCAATCAACTCTATCATAAACTTTAGATAAGTCTAAACAAATGAACATAGATGGATTTTTTTATATTTCCAAGGAATGGATGGCTTTCTAAGTAAGAACTATCTCATCCACTATTTGATGCCCTTCCACATAACCCCCTTGTTCAGGGAAAAATATCTTATGCAAAAGAGGCTTCAGTATTTCTGGTATGATCTTTGTAATAATTTTGAGAAGAACATTACATAAAGCTATAGGTCTAAAATTTGAGATATGATCTACCTCTTGAGCTTTTGAACATTACATTAAGATCCATATTGAAGATTAAAACCAAATAATGTAATACAGGGGGGTGTTACAGTATATTAAATTATTTGGTGCATGCTAATATAACACCTTGGGTACATCTTTAGATTAGAAGAGTGTCTTATATTAGAGTGTGAGTATTTACTTTATGCAATGCAATAAATGCACAAGTATTATTAGAGTGTGAAAAGTATTTTGGTAATGTAAATATGTTAAAATATTGATTCGTGTCATTATTAGTATAACTATCAATTTCTTCCACCATGTTGTCATTATAAGAATGGTAGTTTGCTCTTTTTAGCTTAGCAACATCCTCATGGGTTTTGTGTTTTTTGTCCAACCATTGATATTAAAACATGATCTTCTCTCTTCTTTGGTTTTAACAATGGTGTAATTTGTTAACTACCTTATGAGGAAGGAGATTGATAACATCCATGTCAAGTTTATTATCTTTTGAGTCAAACTTATTTTTGTGTATTGTAAATGAAACTTATGATGTCCCTTGTACAACTTCCTTCTAAAAGTCTATTGTTGATAATGCTCATATATTGAAACATTTTATTTATCATCCATATAAGGAATAAAGAAACATTCATTATTTGTAGAACAATGTCTCTAAGGACTTAAATTTCATTCTATGGTAAACACTTTATCATTATAGATAAACATAATCACTTGACAACCAAAGGAAGTTATGGCTCTCATCTTATTGGTCCAATTTTACCCAATAGCATATTTTATTTTATCTTGAAGTCAAACACCATGAACTTCGCTCTAACTTCTTTTTGTCCTACTAAAATGAACAACCAAATGCAACCCACAAGGTCTTATGGACAATCATAAAACAATCTCTCTAGATTTCATTAGAATATCTATAAAGGATAATAACATAAAAAATGTACCATTTCATTCATAAGAAAAATTCCTATAAACATCGATAGCATTAAATACAAATGTGATCATTAATAGTGGATATCATTGCTTTCTAGATAATTAACATATTTCATGTTTTTAAGAGAAAGGATAGTAAAAAATGACTAGTATGTGCATGAAGACAAATATTTTTCTTGTGTAGTTGAATATATTGCACTTCATAAGACCTTTTAAATGTGGGTATAATATTAGTAAGCCTAGTCTTGGGAATCTCCATCTCATCCAATAATTCTCTTAAGCATTATCATTGAAAGGGAAATGTCCTAAGTAGTTCTAAGTAGGGGACATTATAGGGTGTTGTACACAACTCCTCCATAATATCCAATTAGTTTTATTTATTATTACCCTGAGAAATGACTCTTATGGTTGGAAAGGATCATATCATTTTTTCCATGGAAGTCAAGATCATCACTAATTTCAATGTTTCATGAATAATAGAATCCATAGGGTATTTATGTTAAAATGTACTTTTGCATTTTCAGCTAGTTAGCAAATGACCAAATGAGGATATAGAAGTTTATCATTTATGGTTGGATTAGAGGTTGCCTAGACAGGATCTATGGCCTTGTCCTTCTTTTCCATTCCATCCTTAGAAGGTTGTTTCTTTTTATGTTGGGGTGAATTTCTAGAGATAGAAACAATCTATTATTCTAAAGAATAAACTCAAGGCTATAATAGCCTATTAATTCTTAAATAAATCTTATTTAAGGGGTTCTATTCATATCCCTAACATTCCATGATACCATTTTCATGATCACTTTTTATTTTTGTTAGTGGGGTTATTACCAATTCTTTTTAACACCCATGTTATTTACTTTTTTCTTCCCAAATTAATTTCCATTTGAGTTTCTTTTTCTCTTTCTTTTTGCTTTTATGACCTTTCTCTCCTTTCACATTCCTAACAACACTTTCATCTTCACACACACACACACACACACACACAAATATATATATATATATATATATATATATATATATATTAATAATAAGACTTCTAAATATTTATGTTTTCCTCTAAATATTTATGTTGTCCTAGAGATTGTAAAATTGATAAGGAATAGCCTCATAAACACTTTTCTTTTCATGTTGCCCTAGAAACCCTAAAGTACAAGGATAGTTATCCATAGTAGTTACATTCTTATGTTGTATTGGAAACCCTAAATTTCTATTGATATCCTTTATATGCATTTCTTTATCATGTTGCTCTTGAAACCTTAAAGTGTAATGGATACACTGTACTATTATTTTTACTGCAAGCAGAGGATTTTATTCTACTATAGGTAAATTAAGGTGATTTATTTGGATTAACCTTGATATCCTTTTCCTAATTTGCTTTATAATTTATCTCTCCCTCTTCTTTTGCACCATTAACTCCTAAAATTGAACTTGTGCATTGAAAAACCCTACCAATATTCATAAACTTGCATATTAACCCTCTACTTGTCAACTACATATATAACTCGAGTTTAGACAAAGGCAAAAAGATAGATTTGTCTCGACTCTCAAGATAAAAGGGCAGATGGAATCTCCTGCACGCGAGAGAAGTATTTTCCAAGTGCGGCAAGTTTTCTATGACCTTCTCACCATCCTTTAAGATGGGTATTTTCCAAGTGCGGCAAGTTTTCTATGACTTTCTTACCATCGTTTATGCTCGGTATTTTACAAGCGCGTCGACATGAGCAAGTTTCTCTGACTTTCTGATCATCATTTATGATGGCATTGAATTCTTCAGAGTCCATCTGTGCTTTTCTTCTCCACAAATTCGTGGATAAAAGACATTTAAGCAAGCAACAGTAGGCCACTCTCATTTCTCACTTCCCTTTGTCTGGAAAGTTAAGTTCCGCTCCTGAGGATGAGTACGGCTCAATTGATTCTCTGCAAGTTTTTTTTTCATCGTGGTCTTCACTTATTTTATTCAGGATAGCAAAGGCGGTGAAGGTGAGACATCAGAATCTGATGGCGGATTGTCTGTGAAAGGCAAACTTGTACTCTACGCAGCTGCCATTGCAACATTTTTGTTACTGGGAGGTTGGCTCTCCTATTGCGCTCTTTGTTCAAAGAGGCGTAACGTCTCGGAACCCGAAGTCTCTACTACTCATCAATTGACATTTGAAGCGAAGGATCTGTGGCTCGCAACCAGAGGATACCATGAAAACAATTTAATCGGATCCACACCCTGGGCTTCCGTTTTCAAAGGAATTCTGCAAGACGGTCTGGTGGTGGAGATTAAGAGACTCAACTCAAGCAATTGTGACGGAGACATTGGGAGTTTCGTGGAGGTTTCGAATGCACTCGGTGACCTTCGGCATCGTAATCTCGTGCGTGTCCTCGGGGTCAGCGTGTCTTCAGGTTACAAGAAACTGGTTATGGAGTACGTAGATTGCGAAACATTGGATCAACTTCTTCATGGCGAGGAAAGAAGTTGCAGTCTCAGCTGGGAAACCCGGATAAAGATTGCTCAAGGCACTGCCCTCGCACTTGTGTATTTGCACGAAGGATGTAGAGTCAGGAGTAATGGTCCGCTCATTCACGGTAATCTCAACCCCAGAAATATTTTTGTGGATATAGAGGATCAGGAACCCCTTCTAAGCGACTATGGCATCCCTTTTCGAACCCAACATTTCTCTGATTCTTCTTCTGTGTTTCAACTATTACAGGAATACGCCCCTCCAGGTAACTTTGTGATACAATTCCAAAGCTTTGATTCTCGCTAAAATTAAGGCTATCAAATTTCAATAAGTAAAAGACTGAAGCATTTTTTTTTTCAGAATTTAAGAGATCGCAGCCAATAACAGCAAAGTCGGACGTGTTTACCTACGGCATGGTGCTTCTTGAACTTCTGACGTTGAAGCGGCCCACAAGCGAAAATGTGTCGGGAGACATGGCAGGATGGGTAAGAGATAAGATCCCTCATAACTATGGGGATGTTTTGGATCCTGCCATATTCGCCACAGCAACCACCTCCACAAAGAAGAAGATTAAGAGAGTTTTGGGACTTGCGTTGATATGCACTAGAGATGATCCGGAGACCAGGCCGTCCATGAAAGAAGTTCTTGAGATGCTTATTCAAACGAAGAGTTTTAGAATACACGGCAATGCGGTCGTATCCACTACCAGTGAAATGGAGGAGGTGTAACTTGTAAAATGTTAAGTCAACTAAAAATGTCTGAATCATATATTAGTGTTGTAGAAAGACTTTCTTCGTCCTCAAAGCCTTGGAATATGAGTGAATATGTCTGTTTCAGGTCCTTTTTCATCTAGATACAGGAAAGGGCCCATAAAGAAGGATGTTCAAAATTGCGATATATATACATATACATATGTTTAGTTGTAAAGATTACTTTACTCAATTAAACAGTTTCTTAAATATCTAGAGTTTCTAATGTAGGTTACTCAAACACGTTGTCAAGAAATAACAATTTTTCTTACTAAACCAGAATTTTAAAATTCAATCCTCTACAAATTTAAAAAATCAAAATGTATACAATTGTCAAAATGAAAATGGAATTGGAATGTATGACTTTGTTGTATTAAAAAGAATGGTCTTTACATTTATATCAAAAGGTTTAATGGTTAAGTGTAAAATTGTGAGCATGTTATTTTTTATTATTAGTATTTTATTTTCTGCTTAGTATCATTTTAGAGGACTCGATTGATTTGATTTAATTTTTAAAAAATAACCTTTCAGATATTTAATACAACAAAAACATAAATAGGTATAGCTTGAAGGATTGATTTTATCAATGTAATTCAACCCCAAAAAAAGTCACCTATTGGTCCTATTATTATTTTCTTCTCAACTCTATCCAACAACCAATTCCAGTCATTTTTTTTTTTGTCTTTGAATATTGAGAGAAATACCTAAATAAGTGATCGAAGGAGAAGTCTTCTTATATCTTAATCTATCCAAGACCATAAATTCTTGTCTAGGAGAGCAGTGAAAGAAAATGACTTTAGATTTGTATTCATTAATCAATTGCCTGGTAGAATTAGAAAAAAAACTAATGATTTGCTTAATTTTAAAAGTTTCCTTAACTATAGATTTACCTAATAGAGTAGATTCATCAACAAATTGAAGATGAGAAATAGGTCTAGCTCCACAAGAAATGGTTGCTCCCTCAAGGGTTCTATTTTCTCTATTTTTGGTTATTGACTTGTCCAAGCATTCAACAAAAATGATGAATAATTAAGGGGAGAGGGAGTCACCTCTCCTAATACCTCTAGAAGCAAGGAACAATTGAGAAGAGCTCCCATTGATAAGAACAAAGTAAGACACCGAAGAGATACATCCCATAATCTAGTCCATCCAATCGTGATACAAGCCAAATTGTTTTAAAACTTTGACAAGGAAGTGTCAATCAACTCTATCATAAACTTTAGATAAGTCTAAACAAATGAACATAGATGGATTTTTTTATATTTCCAAGGAATGGATGGCTTTCTAAGTAAGAACTATCTCATCCACTATTTGATGCCCTTCCACATAACCCCCTTGTTCAGGGAAAAATATCTTATGCAAAAGAGGCTTCAGTATTTCTGGTATGATCTTTGTAATAATTTTGAGAAGAACATTACATAAAGCTATAGGTCTAAAATTTGAGATATGATCTACCTCTTGAGCTTTTGAACATTACATTAAGATCCATATTGAAGATTAAAACCAAATAATGTAATACAGGGGGGTGTTACAGTATATTAAATTATTTGGTGCATGCTAATATAACACCTTGGGTACATCTTTAGATTAGAAGAGTGTCTTATATTAGAGTGTGAGTATTTACTTTATGCAATGCAATAAATGCACAAGTATTATTAGAGTGTGAAAAGTATTTTGGTAATGTAAATATGTTAAAATATTGATTCGTGTCATTATTAGTATAACTATCAATTTCTTCCACCATGTTGTCATTATAAGAATGGTAGTTTGCTCTTTTTAGCTTAGCAACATCCTCATGGGTTTTGTGTTTTTTGTCCAACCATTGATATTAAAACATGATCTTCTCTCTTCTTTGGTTTTAACAATGGTGTAATTTGTTAACTACCTTATGAGGAAGGAGATTGATAACATCCATGTCAAGTTTATTATCTTTTGAGTCAAACTTATTTTTGTGTATTGTAAATGAAACTTATGATGTCCCTTGTACAACTTCCTTCTAAAAGTCTATTGTTGATAATGCTCATATATTGAAACATTTTATTTATCATCCATATAAGGAATAAAGAAACATTCATTATTTGTAGAACAATGTCTCTAAGGACTTAAATTTCATTCTATGGTAAACACTTTATCATTATAGATAAACATAATCACTTGACAACCAAAGGAAGTTATGGCTCTCATCTTATTGGTCCAATTTTACCCAATAGCATATTTTATTTTATCTTGAAGTCAAACACCATGAACTTCGCTCTAACTTCTTTTTGTCCTACTAAAATGAACAACCAAATGCAACCCACAAGGTCTTATGGACAATCATAAAACAATCTCTCTAGATTTCATTAGAATATCTATAAAGGATAATAACATAAAAAATGTACCATTTCATTCATAAGAAAAATTCCTATAAACATCGATAGCATTAAATACAAATGTGATCATTAATAGTGGATATCATTGCTTTCTAGATAATTAACATATTTCATGTTTTTAAGAGAAAGGATAGTAAAAAATGACTAGTATGTGCATGAAGACAAATATTTTTCTTGTGTAGTTGAATATATTGCACTTCATAAGACCTTTTAAATGTGGGTATAATATTAGTAAGCCTAGTCTTGGGAATCTCCATCTCATCCAATAATTCTCTTAAGCATTATCATTGAAAGGGAAATGTCCTAAGTAGTTCTAAGTAGGGGACATTATAGGGTGTTGTACACAACTCCTCCATAATATCCAATTAGTTTTATTTATTATTACCCTGAGAAATGACTCTTATGGTTGGAAAGGATCATATCATTTTTTCCATGGAAGTCAAGATCATCACTAATTTCAATGTTTCATGAATAATAGAATCCATAGGGTATTTATGTTAAAATGTACTTTTGCATTTTCAGCTAGTTAGCAAATGACCAAATGAGGATATAGAAGTTTATCATTTATGGTTGGATTAGAGGTTGCCTAGACAGGATCTATGGCCTTGTCCTTCTTTTCCATTCCATCCTTAGAAGGTTGTTTCTTTTTATGTTGGGGTGAATTTCTAGAGATAGAAACAATCTATTATTCTAAAGAATAAACTCAAGGCTATAATAGCCTATTAATTCTTAAATAAATCTTATTTAAGGGGTTCTATTCATATCCCTAACATTCCATGATACCATTTTCATGATCACTTTTTATTTTTGTTAGTGGGGTTATTACCAATTCTTTTTAACACCCATGTTATTTACTTTTTTCTTCCCAAATTAATTTCCATTTGAGTTTCTTTTTCTCTTTCTTTTTGCTTTTATGACCTTTCTCTCCTTTCACATTCCTAACAACACTTTCATCTTCACACACACACACACACACACACACATATATATATAAATATATATATATATATATATATATATATATATATATATTAATAATAAGACTTCTAAATATTTATGTTTTCCTCTAAATATTTATGTTGTCCTAGAGATTGTAAAATTGATAAGGAATAGCCTCATAAACACTTTTCTTTTCATGTTGCCCTAGAAACCCTAAAGTACAAGGATAGTTATCCATAGTAGTTACATTCTTATGTTGTATTGGAAACCCTAAATTTCTATTGATATCCTTTATATGCATTTCTTTATCATGTTGCTCTTGAAACCTTAAAGTGTAATGGATACACTCTGTACTATTATTTTTACTGCAAGCAGAGGATTTTATTCTACTATAGGTAAATTAAGGTGATTTATTTGGATTAACCTTGATATCCTTTTCCTAATTTGCTTTATAATTTATCTCTCCCTCTTCTTTTGCACCATTAACTCCTAAAATTGAACTTGTGCATTGAAAAACCCTACCAATATTCATAAACTTGCATATTAACCCTCTACTTGTCAACTACATATATAACTCGAGTTTAGACAAAGGCAAAAAGATAGATTTGTCTCGACTCTCAAGATAAAAGGGCAGATGGAATCTCCTGCACGCGAGAGAAGTATTTTCCAAGTGCGGCAAGTTTTCTATGACCTTCTCACCATCCTTTAAGATGGGTATTTTCCAAGTGCGGCAAGTTTTCTATGACTTTCTTACCATCGTTTATGCTCGGTATTTTACAAGCGCGTCGACATGAGCAAGTTTCTCTGACTTTCTGATCATCATTTATGATGGCATTGAATTCTTCAGAGTCCATCTGTGCTTTTCTTCTCCACAAATTCGTGGATAAAAGACATTTAAGCAAGCAACAGTAGGCCACTCTCATTTCTCACTTCCCTTTGTCTGGAAAGTTAAGTTCCGCTCCTGAGGATGAGTACGGCTCAATTGATTCTCTGCAAGTTTTTTTTCATCGTGGTCTTCACTTATTTTATTCAGGATAGCAAAGGCGGTGAAGGTGAGACATCAGAATCTGATGGCGGATTGTCTGTGAAAGGCAAACTTGTACTCTACGCAGCTGCCATTGCAACATTTTTGTTACTGGGAGGTTGGCTCTCCTATTGCGCTCTTTGTTCAAAGAGGCGTAACGTCTCGGAACCCGAAGTCTCTACTACTCATCAATTGACATTTGAAGCGAAGGATCTGTGGCTCGCAACCAGAGGATACCATGAAAACAATTTAATCGGATCCACACCCTGGGCTTCCGTTTTCAAAGGAATTCTGCAAGACGGTCTGGTGGTGGAGATTAAGAGACTCAACTCAAGCAATTGTGACGGAGACATTGGGAGTTTCGTGGAGGTTTCGAATGCACTCGGTGACCTTCGGCATCGTAATCTCGTGCGTGTCCTCGGGGTCAGCGTGTCTTCAGGTTACAAGAAACTGGTTATGGAGTACGTAGATTGCGAAACATTGGATCAACTTCTTCATGGCGAGGAAAGAAGTTGCAGTCTCAGCTGGGAAACCCGGATAAAGATTGCTCAAGGCACTGCCCTCGCACTTGTGTATTTGCACGAAGGATGTAGAGTCAGGAGTAATGGTCCGCTCATTCACGGTAATCTCAACCCCAGAAATATTTTTGTGGATATAGAGGATCAGGAACCCCTTCTAAGCGACTATGGCATCCCTTTTCGAACCCAACATTTCTCTGATTCTTCTTCTGTGTTTCAACTATTACAGGAATACGCCCCTCCAGGTAACTTTGTGATACAATTCCAAAGCTTTGATTCTCGCTAAAATTAAGGCTATCAAATTTCAATAAGTAAAAGACTGAAGCATTTTTTTTTTCAGAATTTAAGAGATCGCAGCCAATAACAGCAAAGTCGGACGTGTTTACCTACGGCATGGTGCTTCTTGAACTTCTGACGTTGAAGCGGCCCACAAGCGAAAATGTGTCGGGAGACATGGCAGGATGGGTAAGAGATAAGATCCCTCATAACTATGGGGATGTTTTGGATCCTGCCATATTCGCCACAGCAACCACCTCCACAAAGAAGAAGATTAAGAGAGTTTTGGGACTTGCGTTGATATGCACTAGAGATGATCCGGAGACCAGGCCGTCCATGAAAGAAGTTCTTGAGATGCTTATTCAAACGAAGAGTTTTAGAATACACGGCAATGCGGTCGTATCCACTACCAGTGAAATGGAGGAGGTGTAACTTGTAAAATGTTAAGTCAACTAAAAATGTCTGAATCATATATTAGTGTTGTAGAAAGACTTTCTTCGTCCTCAAAGCCTTGGAATATGAGTGAATATGTCTGTTTCAGGTCCTTTTTCATCTAGATACAGGAAAGGGCCCATAAAGAAGGATGTTCAAAATTGCGATATATATACATATACATATGTTTAGTTGTAAAGATTACTTTACTCAATTAAACAGTTTCTTAAATATCTAGAGTTTCTAATGTAGGTTACTCAAACACGTTGTCAAGAAATAACAATTTTTCTTACTAAACCAGAATTTTAAAATTCAATCCTCTACAAATTTAAAAAATCAAAATGTATACAATTGTCAAAATGAAAATGGAATTGGAATGTATGACTTTGTTGTATTAAAAAGAATGGTCTTTACATTTATATCAAAAGGTTTAATGGTTAAGTGTAAAATTGTGAGCATGTTATTTTTTATTATTAGTATTTTATTTTCTGCTTAGTATCATTTTAGAGGACTCGATTGATTTGATTTAATTTTTAAAAAATAACCTTTCAGATATTTAATACAACAAAAACATAAATAGGTATAGCTTGAAGGATTGATTTTATCAATGTAATTCAACCCCAAAAAAAGTCACCTATTGGTCCTATTATTATTTTCTTCTCAACTCTATCCAACAACCAATTCCAGTCATTTTTTTTTTTTGTCTTTGAATATTGAGAGAAATACCTAAATAAGTGATCGAAGGAGAAGTCTTCTTATATCTTAATCTATCCAAGACCATAAATTCTTGTCTAGGAGAGCAGTGAAAGAAAATGACTTTAGATTTGTATTCATTAATCAATTGCCTGGTAGAATTAGAAAAAAAACTAATGATTTGCTTAATTTTAAAAGTTTCCTTAACTATAGATTTACCTAATAGAGTAGATTCATCAACAAATTGAAGATGAGAAATAGGTCTAGCTCCACAAGAAATGGTTGCTCCCTCAAGGGTTCTATTTTCTCTATTTTTGGTTATTGACTTGTCCAAGCATTCAACAAAAATGATGAATAATTAAGGGGAGAGGGAGTCACCTCTCCTAATACCTCTAGAAGCAAGGAACAATTGAGAAGAGCTCCCATTGATAAGAACAAAGTAAGACACCGAAGAGATACATCCCATAATCTAGTCCATCCAATCGTGATACAAGCCAAATTGTTTTAAAACTTTGACAAGGAAGTGTCAATCAACTCTATCATAAACTTTAGATAAGTCTAAACAAATGAACATAGATGGATTTTTTTATATTTCCAAGGAATGGATGGCTTTCTAAGTAAGAACTATCTCATCCACTATTTGATGCCCTTCCACATAACCCCCTTGTTCAGGGAAAAATATCTTATGCAAAAGAGGCTTCGATATTTCTGCTATGATCTTTGTAATAATTTTGAGAAGAACATTACATAAAGCTATAGGTCTAAAATTTGAGATATGATCTACCTCTTGAGCTTTTGAACATTACATTAAGATCCATATTGAAGATTAAAACCAAATAATGTAATACAGGGGGGTGTTACAGTATATTAAATTATTTGGTGCATGCTAATATAACACCTTGGGTACATCTTTAGATTAGAAGAGTGTCTTATATTAGAGTGTGAGTATTTACTTTATGCAATGCAATAAATGCACAAGTATTATTAGAGTGTGAAAAGTATTTTGGTAATGTAAATATGTTAAAATATTGATTCGTGTCATTATTAGTATAACTATCAATTTCTTCCACCATGTTGTCATTATAAGAATGGTAGTTTGCTCTTTTTAGCTTAGCAACATCCTCATGGGTTTTGTGTTTTTTGTCCAACCATTGATATTAAAACATGATCTTCTCTCTTCTTTGGTTTTAACAATGGTGTAATTTGTTAACTACCTTATGAGGAAGGAGATTGATAACATCCATGTCAAGTTTATTATCTTTTGAGTCAAACTTATTTTTGTGTATTGTAAATGAAACTTATGATGTCCCTTGTACAACTTCCTTCTAAAAGTCTATTGTTGATAATGCTCATATATTGAAACATTTTATTTATCATCCATATAAGGAATAAAGAAACATTCATTATTTGTAGAACAATGTCTCTAAGGACTTAAATTTCATTCTATGGTAAACACTTTATCATTATAGATAAACATAATCACTTGACAACCAAAGGAAGTTATGGCTCTCATCTTATTGGTCCAATTCTACCCAATAGCATATTTTATTTTATCTTGAAGTCAAACACCATGAACTTCGCTCTAACTTCTTTTTGTCCTACTAAAATGAACAACCAAATGCAACCCACAAGGTCTTATGGACAATCATAAAACAATCTCTCTAGATTTCATTAGAATATCTATAAAGGATAATAACATAAAAAATGTACCATTTCATTCATAAGAAAAATTCCTATAAACATCGATAGCATTAAATACAAATGTGATCATTAATAGTGGATATCATTGCTTTCTAGATAATTAACATATTTCATGTTTTTAAGAGAAAGGATAGTAAAAAATGACTAGTATGTGCATGAAGACAAATATTTTTCTTGTGTAGTTGAATATATTGCACTTCATAAGACCTTTTAAATGTGGGTATAATATTAGTAAGCCTAGTCTTGGGAATCTCCATCTCATCCAATAATTCTCTTAAGCATTATCATTGAAAGGGAAATGTCCTAAGTAGTTCTAAGTAGGGGACATTATAGGGTGTTGTACACAACTCCTCCATAATATCCAATTAGTTTTATTTATTATTACCCTGAGAAATGACTCTTATGGTTGGAAAGGATCATATCATTTTTTCCATGGAAGTCAAGATCATCACTAATTTCAATGTTTCATGAATAATAGAATCCATAGGGTATTTATGTTAAAATGTACTTTTGCATTTTCAGCTAGTTAGCAAATGACCAAATGAGGATATAGAAGTTTATCATTTATGGTTGGATTAGAGGTTGCCTAGACAGGATCTATGGCCTTGTCCTTCTTTTCCATTCCATCCTTAGAAGGTTGTTTCTTTTTATGTTGGGGTGAATTTCTAGAGATAGAAACAATCTATTATTCTAAAGAATAAACTCAAGGCTATAATAGCCTATTAATTCTTAAATAAATCTTATTTAAGGGGTTCTATTCATATCCCTAACATTCCATGATACCATTTTCATGATCACTTTTTATTTTTGTTAGTGGGGTTATTACCAATTCTTTTTAACACCCATGTTATTTACTTTTTTCTTCCCAAATTAATTTCCATTTGAGTTTCTTTTTCTCTTTCTTTTTGCTTTTATGACCTTTCTCTCCTTTCACATTCCTAACAACACTTTCATCTTCACACACACACACACACACACACACACACACACACAAAAAATATATATATATATATATATATATATATATATATATATATATTAATAATAAGACTTCTAAATATTTATGTTTTCCTCTAAATATTTATGTTGTCCTAGAGATTGTAAAATTGATAAGGAATAGCCTCATAAACACTTTTCTTTTCATGTTGCCCTAGAAACCCTAAAGTACAAGGATAGTTATCCATAGTAGTTACATTCTTATGTTGTATTGGAAACCCTAAATTTCTATTGATATCCTTTATATGCATTTCTTTATCATGTTGCTCTTGAAACCTTAAAGTGTAATGGATACACTGTACTATTATTTTTACTGCAAGCAGAGGATTTTATTCTACTATAGGTAAATTAAGGTGATTTATTTGGATTAACCTTGATATCCTTTTCCTAATTTGCTTTATAATTTATCTCTCCCTCTTCTTTTGCACCATTAACTCCTAAAATTGAACTTGTGCATTGAAAAACCCTACCAATATTCATAAACTTGCATATTAACCCTCTACTTGTCAACTACATATATAACTCGAGTTTAGACAAAGGCAAAAAGATAGATTTGTCTCGACTCTCAAGATAAAAGGGCAGATGGAATCTCCTGCACGCGAGAGAAGTATTTTCCAAGTGCGGCAAGTTTTCTATGACCTTCTCACCATCCTTTAAGATGGGTATTTTCCAAGTGCGGCAAGTTTTCTATGACTTTCTTACCATCGTTTATGCTCGGTATTTTACAAGCGCGTCGACATGAGCAAGTTTCTCTGACTTTCTGATCATCATTTATGATGGCATTGAATTCTTCAGAGTCCATCTGTGCTTTTCTTCTCCACAAATTCGTGGATAAAAGACATTTAAGCAAGCAACAGTAGGCCACTCTCATTTCTCACTTCCCTTTGTCTGGAAAGTTAAGTTCCGCTCCTGAGGATGAGTACGGCTCAATTGATTCTCTGCAAGTTTTTTTTTCATCGTGGTCTTCACTTATTTTATTCAGGATAGCAAAGGCGGTGAAGGTGAGACATCAGAATCTGATGGCGGATTGTCTGTGAAAGGCAAACTTGTACTCTACGCAGCTGCCATTGCAACATTTTTGTTACTGGGAGGTTGGCTCTCCTATTGCGCTCTTTGTTCAAAGAGGCGTAACGTCTCGGAACCCGAAGTCTCTACTACTCATCAATTGACATTTGAAGCGAAGGATCTGTGGCTCGCAACCAGAGGATACCATGAAAACAATTTAATCGGATCCACACCCTGGGCTTCCGTTTTCAA
The DNA here is from genome assembly GCA_028583015.1 of Wollemia nobilis. Lineage (NCBI taxonomy): Eukaryota > Viridiplantae > Streptophyta > Pinopsida > Araucariales > Araucariaceae > Wollemia > Wollemia nobilis. The sequence goes on from JAQPPZ010004225.1 coordinate 134,672, forward strand.
AGGAATTCTGCAAGACGGTCTGGTGGTGGAGATTAAGAGACTCAACTCAAGCAATTGTGACGGAGACATTGGGAGTTTCGTGGAGGTTTCGAATGCACTCGGTGACCTTCGGCATCGTAATCTCGTGCGTGTCCTCGGGGTCAGCGTGTCTTCAGGTTACAAGGAACTGGTTATGGAGTACGTAGATTGCGAAACATTGGATCAACTTCTTCATGGCGAGGAAAGAAGTTGCAGTCTCAGCTGGGAAACCCGGATAAAGATTGCTCAAGGCACTGCCCTCGCACTTGTGTATTTGCACGAAGGATGTAGAGTCAGGAGTAATGGTCCGCTCATTCACGGTAATCTCAACCCCAGAAATATTTTTGTGGATATAGAGGATCAGGAACCCCTTCTAAGCGACTATGGTATCCCTTTTCGAACCCAACATTTCTCTGATTCTTCTTCTGTGTTTCAACTATTACAGGAATACGCCCCTCCAGGTAACTTTGTGATACAATTCCAAAGCTTTGATTCTCGCTAAAATTAAGGCTATCAAATTTCAATAAGTAAAAGACTGAAGCATTTTTTTTTTTTCAGAATTTAAGAGATCGCAGCCAATAACAGCAAAGTCGGACGTGTTTACCTACGGCATGGTGCTTCTTGAACTTCTGACGTTGAAGCGGCCCACAAGCGAAAATGTGTCGGGAGACATGGCAGGATGGGTAAGAGATAAGATCCCTCATAACTATGGGGATGTTTTGGATCCTGCCATATTCGCCACAGCAACCACCTCCACAAAGAAGAAGATTAAGAGAGTTTTGGGACTTGCGTTGATATGCACTAGAGATGATCCGGAGACCAGGCCGTCCATGAAAGAAGTTCTTGAGATGCTTATTCAAACGAAGAGTTTTAGAATACACGGCAATGCGGTCGTATCCACTACCAGTGAAATGGAGGAGGTGTAACTTGTAAAATGTTAAGTCAACTAAAAATGTCTGAATCATATATTAGTGTTGTAGAAAGACTTTCTTCGTCCTCAAAGCCTTGGAATATGAGTGAATATGTCTGTTTCAGGTCCTTTTTCATCTAGATACAGGAAAGGGCCCATAAAGAAGGATGTTCAAAATTGCGATATATATACATATACATATGTTTAGTTGTAAAGATTACTTTACTCAATTAAACAGTTTCTTAAATATCTAGAGTTTCTAATGTAGGTTACTCAAACACGTTGTCAAGAAATAACAATTTTTCTTACTAAACCAGAATTTTAAAATTCAATCCTCTACAAATTTAAAAAATCAAAATGTATACAATTGTCAAAATGAAAATGGAATTGGAATGTATGACTTTGTTGTATTAAAAAGAATGGTCTTTACATTTATATCAAAAGGTTTAATGGTTAAGTGTAAAATTGTGAGCATGTTATTTTTTATTATTAGTATTTTATTTTCTGCTTAGTATCATTTTAGAGGACTCGATTGATTTGATTTAATTTTTAAAAAATAACCTTTCAGATATTTAATACAACAAAAACATAAATAGGTATAGCTTGAAGGATTGATTTTATCAATGTAATTCAACCCCAAAAAAAGTCACCTATTGGTCCTATTATTATTTTCTTCTCAACTCTATCCAACAACCAATTCCAGTCATTTTTTTTTTTGTCTTTGAATATTGAGAGAAATACCTAAATAAGTGATCGAAGGAGAAGTCTTCTTATATCTTAATCTATCCAAGACCATAAATTCTTGTCTAGGAGAGCAGTGAAAGAAAATGACTTTAGATTTGTATTCATTAATCAATTGCCTGGTAGAATTAGAAAAAAAACTAATGATTTGCTTAATTTTAAAAGTTTCCTTAACTATAGATTTACCTAATAGAGTAGATTCATCAACAAATTGAAGATGAGAAATAGGTCTAGCTCCACAAGAAATGGTTGCTCCCTCAAGGGTTCTATTTTCTCTATTTTTGGTTATTGACTTGTCCAAGCATTCAACAAAAATGATGAATAATTAAGGGGAGAGGGAGTCACCTCTCCTAATACCTCTAGAAGCAAGGAACAATTGAGAAGAGCTCCCATTGATAAGAACAAAGTAAGACACCGAAGAGATACATCCCATAATCTAGTCCATCCAATCGTGATACAAGCCAAATTGTTTTAAAACTTTGACAAGGAAGTGTCAATCAACTCTATCATAAACTTTAGATAAGTCTAAACAAATGAACATAGATGGATTTTTTTATATTTCCAAGGAATGGATGGCTTTCTAAGTAAGAACTATCTCATCCACTATTTGATGCCCTTCCACATAACCCCCTTGTTCAGGGAAAAAATATCTTATGCAAAAGTGGCTTCAACATTTTTGACATGATCTTTGTAATAATTTTGAGAAGAACATTACATAAAGCTATAGGTCTAAAATTTGAGATATGATCTACCTCTTGAGCTTTTGAACATTACATTAAGATCCATATTGAAGATTAAAACCAAATAATGTAATACAGGGGGGTGTTACAGTATATTAAATTATTTGGTGCATGCTAATATAACACCTTGGGTACATCTTTAGATTAGAAGAGTGTCTTATATTAGAGTGTGAGTATTTACTTTATGCAATGCAATAAATGCACAAGTATTATTAGAGTGTGAAAAGTATTTTGGTAATGTAAATATGTTAAAATATTGATTCGTGTCATTATTAGTATAACTATCAATTTCTTCCACCATGTTGTCATTATAAGAATGGTAGTTTGCTCTTTTTAGCTTAGCAACATCCTCATGGGTTTTGTGTTTTTTGTCCAACCATTGATATTAAAACATGATCTTCTCTCTTCTTTGGTTTTAACAATGGTGTAATTTGTTAACTACCTTATGAGGAAGGAGATTGATAACATCCATGTCAAGTTTATTATCTTTTGAGTCAAACTTATTTTTGTGTATTGTAAATGAAACTTATGATGTCCCTTGTACAACTTCCTTCTAAAAGTCTATTGTTGATAATGCTCATATATTGAAACATTTTATTTATCATCCATATAAGGAATAAAGAAACATTCATTATTTGTAGAACAATGTCTCTAAGGACTTAAATTTCATTCTATGGTAAACACTTTATCATTATAGATAAACATAATCACTTGACAACCAAAGGAAGTTATGGCTCTCATCTTATTGGTCCAATTTTACCCAATAGCATATTTTATTTTATCTTGAAGTCAAACACCATGAACTTCGCTCTAACTTCTTTTTGTCCTACTAAAATGAACAACCAAATGCAACCCACAAGGTCTTATGGACAATCATAAAACAATCTCTCTAGATTTCATTAGAATATCTATAAAGGATAATAACATAAAAAATGTACCATTTCATTCATAAGAAAAATTCCTATAAACATCGATAGCATTAAATACAAATGTGATCATTAATAGTGGATATCATTGCTTTCTAGATAATTAACATATTTCATGTTTTTAAGAGAAAGGATAGTAAAAAATGACTAGTATGTGCATGAAGACAAATATTTTTCTTGTGTAGTTGAATATATTGCACTTCATAAGACCTTTTAAATGTGGGTATAATATTAGTAAGCCTAGTCTTGGGAATCTCCATCTCATCCAATAATTCTCTTAAGCATTATCATTGAAAGGGAAATGTCCTAAGTAGTTCTAAGTAGGGGACATTATAGGGTGTTGTACACAACTCCTCCATAATATCCAATTAGTTTTATTTATTATTACCCTGAGAAATGACTCTTATGGTTGGAAAGGATCATATCATTTTTTCCATGGAAGTCAAGATCATCACTAATTTCAATGTTTCATGAATAATAGAATCCATAGGGTATTTATGTTAAAATGTACTTTTGCATTTTCAGCTAGTTAGCAAATGACCAAATGAGGATATAGAAGTTTATCATTTATGGTTGGATTAGAGGTTGCCTAGACAGGATCTATGGCCTTGTCCTTCTTTTCCATTCCATCCTTAGAAGGTTGTTTCTTTTTATGTTGGGGTGAATTTCTAGAGATAGAAACAATCTATTATTCTAAAGAATAAACTCAAGGCTATAATAGCCTATTAATTCTTAAATAAATCTTATTTAAGGGGTTCTATTCATATCCCTAACATTCCATGATACCATTTTCATGATCACTTTTTATTTTTGTTAGTGGGGTTATTACCAATTCTTTTTAACACCCATGTTATTTACTTTTTTCTTCCCAAATTAATTTCCATTTGAGTTTCTTTTTCTCTTTCTTTTTGCTTTTATGACCTTTCTCTCCTTTCACATTCCTAACAACACTTTCATCTTCACACACACACACACACACACACACAACAATATATATATATATATATATATATATATATATATATTAATAATAAGACTTCTAAATATTTATGTTTTCCTCTAAATATTTATGTTGTCCTAGAGATTGTAAAATTGATAAGGAATAGCCTCATAAACACTTTTCTTTTCATGTTGCCCTAGAAACCCTAAAGTACAAGGATAGTTATCCATAGTAGTTACATTCTTATGTTGTATTGGAAACCCTAAATTTCTATTGATATCCTTTATATGCATTTCTTTATCATGTTGCTCTTGAAACCTTAAAGTGTAATGGATACACTGTACTATTATTTTTACTGCAAGCAGAGGATTTTATTCTACTATAGGTAAATTAAGGTGATTTATTTGGATTAACCTTGATATCCTTTTCCTAATTTGCTTTATAATTTATCTCTCCCTCTTCTTTTGCACCATTAACTCCTAAAATTGAACTTGTGCATTGAAAAACCCTACCAATATTCATAAACTTGCATATTAACCCTCTACTTGTCAACTACATATATAACTCGAGTTTAGACAAAGGCAAAAAGATAGATTTGTCTCGACTCTCAAGATAAAAGGGCAGATGGAATCTCCTGCACGCGAGAGAAGTATTTTCCAAGTGCGGCAAGTTTTCTATGACCTTCTCACCATCCTTTAAGATGGGTATTTTCCAAGTGCGGCAAGTTTTCTATGACTTTCTTACCATCGTTTATGCTCGGTATTTTACAAGCGCGTCGACATGAGCAAGTTTCTCTGACTTTCTGATCATCATTTATGATGGCATTGAATTCTTCAGAGTCCATCTGTGCTTTTCTTCTCCACAAATTCGTGGATAAAAGACATTTAAGCAAGCAACAGTAGGCCACTCTCATTTCTCACTTCCCTTTGTCTGGAAAGTTAAGTTCCGCTCCTGAGGATGAGTACGGCTCAATTGATTCTCTGCAAGTTTTTTTTTCATCGTGGTCTTCACTTATTTTATTCAGGATAGCAAAGGCGGTGAAGGTGAGACATCAGAATCTGATGGCGGATTGTCTGTGAAAGGCAAACTTGTACTCTACGCAGCTGCCATTGCAACATTTTTGTTACTGGGAGGTTGGCTCTCCTATTGCGCTCTTTGTTCAAAGAGGCGTAACGTCTCGGAACCCGAAGTCTCTACTACTCATCAATTGACATTTGAAGCGAAGGATCTGTGGCTCGCAACCAGAGGATACCATGAAAACAATTTAATCGGATCCACACCCTGGGCTTCCGTTTTCAAAGGAATTCTGCAAGACGGTCTGGTGGTGGAGATTAAGAGACTCAACTCAAGCAATTGTGACGGAGACATTGGGAGTTTCGTGGAGGTTTCGAATGCACTCGGTGACCTTCGGCATCGTAATCTCGTGCGTGTCCTCGGGGTCAGCGTGTCTTCAGGTTACAAGAAACTGGTTATGGAGTACGTAGATTGCGAAACATTGGATCAACTTCTTCATGGCGAGGAAAGAAGTTGCAGTCTCAGCTGGGAAACCCGGATAAAGATTGCTCAAGGCACTGCCCTCGCACTTGTGTATTTGCACGAAGGATGTAGAGTCAGGAGTAATGGTCCGCTCATTCACGGTAATCTCAACCCCAGAAATATTTTTGTGGATATAGAGGATCAGGAACCCCTTCTAAGCGACTATGGCATCCCTTTTCGAACCCAACATTTCTCTGATTCTTCTTCTGTGTTTCAACTATTACAGGAATACGCCCCTCCAGGTAACTTTGTGATACAATTCCAAAGCTTTGATTCTCGCTAAAATTAAGGCTATCAAATTTCAATAAGTAAAAGACTGAAGCATTTTTTTTTTTTCAGAATTTAAGAGATCGCAGCCAATAACAGCAAAGTCGGACGTGTTTACCTACGGCATGGTGCTTCTTGAACTTCTGACGTTGAAGCGGCCCACAAGCGAAAATGTGTCGGGAGACATGGCAGGATGGGTAAGAGATAAGATCCCTCATAACTATGGGGATGTTTTGGATCCTGCCATATTCGCCACAGCAACCACCTCCACAAAGAAGAAGATTAAGAGAGTTTTGGGACTTGCGTTGATATGCACTAGAGATGATCCGGAGACCAGGCCGTCCATGAAAGAAGTTCTTGAGATGCTTATTCAAACGAAGAGTTTTAGAATACACGGCAATGCGGTCGTATCCACTACCAGTGAAATGGAGGAGGTGTAACTTGTAAAATGTTAAGTCAACTAAAAATGTCTGAATCATATATTAGTGTTGTAGAAAGACTTTCTTCGTCCTCAAAGCCTTGGAATATGAGTGAATATGTCTGTTTCAGGTCCTTTTTCATCTAGATACAGGAAAGGGCCCATAAAGAAGGATGTTCAAAATTGCGATATATATACATATACATATGTTTAGTTGTAAAGATTACTTTACTCAATTAAACAGTTTCTTAAATATCTAGAGTTTCTAATGTAGGTTACTCAAACACGTTGTCAAGAAATAACAATTTTTCTTACTAAACCAGAATTTTAAAATTCAATCCTCTACAAATTTAAAAAATCAAAATGTATACAATTGTCAAAATGAAAATGGAATTGGAATGTATGACTTTGTTGTATTAAAAAGAATGGTCTTTACATTTATATCAAAAGGTTTAATGGTTAAGTGTAAAATTGTGAGCATGTTATTTTTTATTATTAGTATTTTATTTTCTGCTTAGTATCATTTTAGAGGACTCGATTGATTTGATTTAATTTTTAAAAAATAACCTTTCAGATATTTAATACAACAAAAACATAAATAGGTATAGCTTGAAGGATTGATTTTATCAATGTAATTCAACCCCAAAAAAAGTCACCTATTGGTCCTATTATTATTTTCTTCTCAACTCTATCCAACAACCAATTCCAGTCATTTTTTTTTTTGTCTTTGAATATTGAGAGAAATACCTAAATAAGTGATCGAAGGAGAAGTCTTCTTATATCTTAATCTATCCAAGACCATAAATTCTTGTCTAGGAGAGCAGTGAAAGAAAATGACTTTAGATTTGTATTCATTAATCAATTGCCTGGTAGAATTAGAAAAAAAACTAATGATTTGCTTAATTTTAAAAGTTTCCTTAACTATAGATTTACCTAATAGAGTAGATTCATCAACAAATTGAAGATGAGAAATAGGTCTAGCTCCACAAGAAATGGTTGCTCCCTCAAGGGTTCTATTTTCTCTATTTTTGGTTATTGACTTGTCCAAGCATTCAACAAAAATGATGAATAATTAAGGGGAGAGGGAGTCACCTCTCCTAATACCTCTAGAAGCAAGGAACAATTGAGAAGAGCTCCCATTGATAAGAACAAAGTAAGACACCGAAGAGATACATCCCATAATCTAGTCCATCCAATCGTGATACAAGCCAAATTGTTTTAAAACTTTGACAAGGAAGTGTCAATCAACTCTATCATAAACTTTAGATAAGTCTAAACAAATGAACATAGATGGATTTTTTTATATTTCCAAGGAATGGATGGCTTTCTAAGTAAGAACTATCTCATCCACTATTTGATGCCCTTCCACATAACCCCCTTGTTCAGGGAAAAATATCTTATGCAAAAGAGGCTTCAGTATTTCTGGTATGATCTTTGTAATAATTTTGAGAAGAACATTACATAAAGCTATAGGTCTAAAATTTGAGATATGATCTACCTCTTGAGCTTTTGAACATTACATTAAGATCCATATTGAAGATTAAAACCAAATAATGTAATACAGGGGGGTGTTACAGTATATTAAATTATTTGGTGCATGCTAATATAACACCTTGGGTACATCTTTAGATTAGAAGAGTGTCTTATATTAGAGTGTGAGTATTTACTTTATGCAATGCAATAAATGCACAAGTATTATTAGAGTGTGAAAAGTATTTTGGTAATGTAAATATGTTAAAATATTGATTCGTGTCATTATTAGTATAACTATCAATTTCTTCCACCATGTTGTCATTATAAGAATGGTAGTTTGCTCTTTTTAGCTTAGCAACATCCTCATGGGTTTTGTGTTTTTTGTCCAACCATTGATATTAAAACATGATCTTCTCTCTTCTTTGGTTTTAACAATGGTGTAATTTGTTAACTACCTTATGAGGAAGGAGATTGATAACATCCATGTCAAGTTTATTATCTTTTGAGTCAAACTTATTTTTGTGTATTGTAAATGAAACTTATGATGTCCCTTGTACAACTTCCTTCTAAAAGTCTATTGTTGATAATGCTCATATATTGAAACATTTTATTTATCATCCATATAAGGAATAAAGAAACATTCATTATTTGTAGAACAATGTCTCTAAGGACTT